>MU194200.1:6133-20064 GCA_016904865.1 Pissodes strobi | reverse complement strand
AAAAAAAAAACGTTGAATTTTAAATGGGTAGAATATATACAGTTTTAAAAAAATCCGTCTCATCTTGTGTTAAAACGTCGGCACGGTGAGTCCTAATAATTTTTGATCTTAAAATATCTTATTCATTCTGCATATTTTTCAATAATCCTTTCATACTTTAAATTTATAATTAAAAATTGTTTCCAATTCAGTTAGATATATTTGGCTTTTGTATTGCATTTTTAAGTAAATGCGATTTTAACAATTCTAATTTTTTTTGGTGACCTTAAGGTTAAATACCGATTTTTTTGGTGAATAGTTGCGTTTCTTATTGGTCAAATTCGTGAATTTGATAATGGTTTAATCCAAATTTGTCGAGAGCGGAATTATTTCATCGTTTTAAGCGGTCACACACATTATTTAGATATTTTCATTTAGATTTGACGATATTGTTGGGAGAATTCGCAGAGCAGATTTTATCTTTTCCTGTAGAAGGTAGTAAATTGAATTTGTAGTAGAATTTCTCTGAGTTTTTCGTAGCAATATTGTTAGGTATAGTAAATTTTCAGACTTATTTCATTACTTTTTCAGATTATTTGTTGCTTTAAACTATAATTATTATTGCTTATCGTGTCAACGTTTGATCCATGATGTATCTGTATTGATTTGCTTATTAAAGAGGTTAAGCACGTGTAAAATTACCTGGTTGATTTTTTCTTTATCCATAAACATAGTTCCTATCTCAAAGCGAGAGAGTAATTATCTTATCTTTATCTTTATCTTTGATTAATTGAGACGTAATTTACGTCCAATTATTGTTTATGTGCCAAGGGCCACCTTAATCAATTAAGTACCTATTTGGAGTCATTAGACTTGTTTAAGAGAGGTTATACCTCGTTCTTCTTTTTTTTTTTATTAAAGTCTAGTGATTTTCTATTTGAAGTTGCCGAGAGCCACTGTTGGACAAGTTTCATAATTTTCTTTTAAATTTCTAATTTAAATCATCATTTCCTTTGAATATCATATCTCTAAATAAAGAAACGAAATACCTTGAGTAGCAGTAATTATTCATAGTGTCATTTAAACATAATTATCTATAATTTTTGCTGAACTTAAATCGTAATTTAAGTTCTGATTATGTAACCAGTGAATTTTTAAGTTGTTGGTTAAAACCTTGTATATCAAACTGAGGTCCATAGGATACTCTTTTGTATAATTATAATTAGCAGTGTACACCGGTCTAAGACACCCAATTCTTTTTTTCATGTAAACGTTCAGCGTTCCTACAAGACAACAGGCACACAGATCATTGTAGTGACAGTCGATCCGATAGCAGGCACGTGCAGACAACTGGGAACCATTCCTGGAATGACTGGTAAGCCCTGGACACACCTATAGCTAGGAAGCTGAGGTACAGGCAGTTGAAGTTTCTAGAGGAGGTCCCAAACGATCACGTGGTTTGCGGATAATACAAGAACAGTTGGGAACGTAGGTAACGCGTTACTTATATGAAAGAATTGCAAAGACCTAGATTTTATTTATTTTAAATTTGTCAAACACCAAAGCTAATTTCATTTTCATCATTTTGGTAAATCAAATTCTCAGTGATCAATTGCATTTGATTGCATTTGTAATCTAATTTTAAGTCGATTCTCATTTTTACCATTTTTGTTAACTAAATTCTCAGTAATCAATTATTGTATTTGATTGCATTTGTAATCTAATTTTAAGTCAATTTTCATCTTATGTTCATAACTGCAGTGCACTTTGTACCATAAGTTGTAATTTAAACATATAGTTAATATATAGTTGTTTTTAATTTACCTTATTTGATTTATCGTAAGTGGCGCCATATAAATTTTAAATCACCAAAGGAAATCATTCAATCCACGCCTTCAAATAAAGTAAATAAATTAACTTTTGCTCTATTCTTACAAATTGGTGAATGAGCCAAATAATAAGTTATAAGTACGACTGAGCTAGAAATTCATCACAAAGTGGGCAACACTAATTAGTTACAAAGTAGCGTCCAACTAATTAATTTAAATAATTAAATATCTTTTTGTTATACTCTTAACAAACATGTAACAACTGTATAACTGTGTTCTGTTCTATCTCATTCTATTTTTACTGTCGCTTTTTCGTTTCATCACAGATCTATATAGCTACGCAACAGATACCTCTTCCAATGCTTTTTTTATCCGATCGGACGAAAAACGACACCTTTCCGACGTGTTTTCTCACCGCAAAAGTCATGATTCCAGTATATTGTATTCGTTGCTTGGCAACATGCAATAACTGTACAAGAATAGAAAATAACAGTCCGGGAATATAACATTCCCGTCCTAGGCCGGGAATGTAACATTTCTGTCACATTCAAACTCCTTGTTTGTCAGATCTGACGTCTATCAAAAGTAATATTTAGCTGTAGTTTCCGTAGCTACGTAATAAACTTCAAGCTCGCTCGATTCAAAACTTGATATTATGTTGAGTTTAAATTTAAAACACCGTTTTATTTAGAGTAATATTTGGCTCTATTTATATTAGTACGTATTCTAATTAATTTCGATCGGATAAAAAATAGTATGTGCAACTCGTAGGAAAAGCACATTCCTGGACTCCTGTGTTGCTGGCCTCGGCTGCGCCTCGTTCAGCAACTACCACAGTCGTCCAGGAATGTTTTGCTTTTCCTCCTAGTTACACAATATACTATTGCGCGGGGCCAAAAATGTTTACCGGCTTTCGCGAGCGGGTGAACCAGTCGTCTAGGAACGGGTTGGTGTTGCCAAGTTATCACGTCGAACAATATTTCTGACTTTTTGACCCGCTCAAATCATCGAGTTTTATTATTAATATTTATGTATAATAGAAAAATACTATTTTTACATGTTTAATTAAGTATTATAGTTTATTAATGAAACGGCAATTTAAATGAACAAATTTATAATAATGATAGTAGAGTTTAAAACAAAATTAAATGGTACTTTGACATGTCGATAAACATTTCAAAAATTCCTTTGATCTTCGGAACAAAAACCTGCGTGATAATATTATTACTTAATAAATAAGATATATTACAGTATAAGTAAACAAAATTTGTAATGACCTTTTACACCGATATTTAAGGCGAGTCTTAGCCCATGTTCAAGCACACCATTCACTGAATCTGATAATGAACTTTAATTTGACATACCTAATATATCATACGATTGGCGAGAAAATGAGTAATACCATAATGTGATATGATAGGTAAACTACAGTTCGCGACTTGGCAACACAGAGGGGCAAAACACGTCTAAATAGGAAAATATTTAAGTTTATTGCATTATTGGCGAGCGACACTTTTAATACCGGAGTAGGCATCTGTTGCGTAGCTATATACATCTGTGGTTTCATCGAGTCTCAAATCACACCCGTGCTCAAGAAGTTTTCCCTTCAAAAGTAATAATGCAAAATGAATCGGGCCCATATCTGAAGCTGAAAAACATGGAAGTCACATTTTTCCTAAACGGTTAATTATATGATTTTTCTAACCTTTTCTCCATATAAAAACCTCAGATGATCGATTTAGTAACAGCAAAGTCTTAAAAAAACGACAGGCAGTGTCTTGAAAATAAATCATTATTTGCTGACCCATATAAAAATATTTGCTGACCGAACCGACTCATGTTTATATGAACCTTTTTATGATTTATTCGCGCATGTGATCTTAGAAAACGCTTCTACACGTACGGGGTGAAAATGTAGAACTAATCAATGTAATATTTACCGCCAATGCGGGATAGGAGTTAAAGCATTTTTCCATTCAGTGTTAGGAAGATCGCCGGAATAATATGTTCGATCCGGGGTAAAATTGTTCGTGCGTCTTTCGGTGTAAGTCGTGTTTTCAATCGTCATGAAAATTAAATAGAAAATAGGCAAGTACAATCATTCGTTAAAGGAATTATAAAATAATACTTTTCTTTTGTAGGTATGTATTAATATTTCATTTGTGACGCATTATATTACTATTAATGCCAATTTGGGAACGCATCAATGAGTAGTAAGATTTTGGATTTTTCAGCAAATTAGTTTAATTTACATTGTGCATTTTTTTCGGATACTAAAACATCAATCCTAAATCAAAGAGTATACAAATTATTTAAATACTGCTGATATAAACACCAAAGAATTAATTATCAAACACGGGTAATAAAAAGCGGTATGTGCTTAAGACCGCACTACAGGACAGAATCAAAAAATAATGTTATGAAATACGAGTATTTTTTATGTTATATATTCACAAAATAATAATATTTACAATATATACAATTATTATATTGTGTATCAAATACTAAGGTAAACTTTGCCCTTTGCCCTGATTCTGTTTAAACTTCTTCATTTGTATCATTACTCGAAGCAAACATTCATCTCTGTATGGATATTTTGCTCGAAGAATGAAAAGACAGATTTATGGCAACTGTCAATCGTTGTTCCATTAGATAAAATAAAATAATTCTTAGGTTGTTCCATATTTTGTTGTGCCAGGGGAATATAGCAGCCAAGTATTGGCTAAAAAAATAGTATACTTGTGGACACCAGAAGTGAAACTTTATCTCTACAAAACAGACCGTATCACACATTGTAGCGTTCGCGTAACACGTTCATCAGCTTACTCTCCAGGTACAGCGTCTAAAGAAAATTCACTTCGAAAATCGCCAATTCGACATTTTCAATATAATCGATTCGATTTTTTGGTATGTTGTACTTGTAAATCCTTTCTTTTGTACGAAGATTTGTTTGTTCCAGATTATTCGGTTTTCAAGTAAAAAAATTACGTGTCGTGTCGGAAATCAAAATGGCGTAAAGCTTAAATTTAACTAACTCACCTGTATAAAAGACATCATTAGTAAAGTGTCCTCTTCTTATAGGGTTTTTGGCGTAGATTCACGTCAAGTGATCAGTTCTTCTATAAAAAGATACTCGCCATTTTCCGTCAATTTCGATACGGTTCCGAGGACGGTCAAAAAGAAGGAATACAGAAAATTTCGTCGAAATTAATTACTTTTCTCGATAGTTATCGTGTATCGTGTTTAAAAAAATCGCATATTTGAGACAAAATTCGTAATCCCAAAAATCGGATCGCAGAAAACAATTGACCGTCGCGTCGGCTGCCCCAAAGAATTGCCTAAAAATATGCTGAATTCGAAAACTCCACCCTTAGCATTTCTGAGAAAAATGCTAAATATCTAAACTCCGTCAATCGTCGTCCCATATTTTGTTGCGCTGATTCGAGTAATCCATTGGCTATATCTCTTTCGCTTCGCTGACCTCGCTTGAGGTCTACTCGAGCCGACTTTACCTGAATGAGCGATAATAAGCCGAGCGTAGACAGCTTTGAGCGTTGCATGCGTAGACACCTCAGTCTTTACTCAGGAAGAAGTGTGCTGAACGCATCAAAAGAAGTTTTCACTTCAATAATAACAAAATTACTAATTAAAAAATACACCACACATCTGAGCTATACCGCGGATGGAAATACGTGCGTCAAAATTTAATATAAATATAGAAATAAAAAAAAATATTTTTTAGTTGCGCTTAACATGAATACTTACAGACACAAATAATCTTGTATCATATTATGAGATCGTTACATTACAAATTCTCAAAGTTATATACAACTTACAGTATGACACAAACAACATAGTGTAACAAATACCAAAGGCTGAAACACCCTGTACTTACAAGCGTGGAAGCTCAGCAGCGTCCTATAAAAAAACTCGAATATAGAGTAGCAGGATTTGTCAATAAAAAACGGTTTTAACTTAATTTTGAACTTCGGGCTTAAACTCATATCAATCAATTTGTCTGTTATTTTGTTTTATTTATTCAGGCACCTTCTCCCAAAATTGTTGGGATTTTGATGCCCGATGCGTTGATTGAAGTTTTTTCTTCAATCAACGCCGATGCCCACCTAGAAAACCCGGCCACGCACGTCTGCCAGACCAGCCGTTCTACGTTTAGTAGGTAATCTTTCTTTTAACACCATTATACTTTTTGGCCTACTTGAAATTCCGTAACTAAAATCGTCGCTGGCTTTTAGTCTAATATGCCATATAACTGCCAACAATTTTATGAGTATATTAAAAATAATGACATTAAAAAAATCACAGCTCACAGAAATATGTTAAAAAAATGCGTATTTTTGAAGTGAAACTTCTTAATGCGCGCCGGGAGGAAAATTTGAAGGTCGCAACACTGCAAGAAGGCACGAAAAATCGTTACGATCGACACGGCGAGAGGGCACGAAAAATCGTTACGATATTTTATTGTGATATCTGTGTTAGTTTACAAGCAAAAAATATGGGATTTGATCTATTAACCTTGTCAAGACATAAGCGAAACTTTTATGAAGAATATATTTTTTTTTCATTTAGGCCATCCCTTTTTGTTAATTGAATGGTATATTTAAAAAAACTACGTTTTAACCAAATCCGTTACGATATGTATAAGATTTTATTGTGATATCTTTGATAGTGTACAAGCAAAAAATATGGGATTTGCTATATTACTTTGTCAAGACATTTATTTCTTAGCATGGAAAATTATTAATTATTCATAAAAAAAATAGTTTTTAAGATTTTATTTTAGGAGAATTTTTGAAAAAAATTGGGCGTGGCACCGAAGAGTCTTCGGTCAACAAAAATTCTGGTCCCCTTACCATAGGGACTTAAACATTTATAGGCCAATAAGTTTGCTTTCTGGATTCTCAAAGACTCAAAGATATTTGAACTTGTAATCTGTTCTGGTTTAATGTAATTTATGAATAAATGTAATCTACTTTCAGTGTAACTAACCCCCAACATGACCATGTTGCTATGTTGGGGGTAGATCCACCACAACTGCAATTTTCCAATTCATTCAAGCTGTATTAGATCAAATAGAAAACAAAAACTTAGCCTTAGGCCTGTTCGTAGATTTAAGTAAAGCATATGATTGTATAGATAGGGATTTGTTATTGTATAAGTTTTTTGATTATCGTTTTAGGGGCAATGCATATGCATGTATGTAGGTGGGAGTGATTGGCTCAGATGCACTGCGGAATGATATTGGCATAGCTCAAGGAAGTACTCTAGGTCCTATGCTTTTTATAATTTACCTAAATGATCTCAGTGCTATTGGAAATAACTTTGCTGTTGACACAAACCTATTAATCCCAGGCTCAAGCCTTCACAATCTTAGTAGCGATGCAAAAGCGGCTTTTAATGTGAGAAATAATTGGTTTTCACAGAATAAATTGATTCTGAATGAGAATAAAACTAAATCAATTTTATTTAGAACAAATCAATGTAGACTGGAGAAATCTAATAGTATTATTCTAGGTGCCGAACAATTTGGTGTTAGATAATAAAGCCAAATTCTTAGGAGTCATCATGGAATATCTAGGCATAACACTTGTCTGCAAACTCAAATGGAATAAACACATTGAAGGAGTTGTAACTAAGGCTACGAGGGCCCTTATGGTGTCCCGAAGAATTGCATGAAAAACCTGGGGATGTAAACCAGAAATCATGCGATGGATGTACGCAATGATAGTAAGACCCACCCTACTTTACAGGTCGATCGTATAGTTCAAGAAAACGGAAAATCAGAGCATAAGATCAGCTCTCAATAAAGTACAACGCCTGGCGTGCATAAGTATAACAGGCGCAATGAATACTTGTCCAACAACATCAGCAATCGAGGCAATTGTGGGCCTCGCACCTCTACATATTTTTGTAGAGGGAGCAGCTAGACAAACAATGACTAGAATCACAAGAGACGGAGCAGGCGTGAGGCGAGGGAGGATGGCTTAGAAAGAATGGGTTAACATCCCTGATAAAACATATACCACTTCTTGGGCTCCCCAGGGACCATATACGATTTTGAAAAATACTTCAAGGTCTTGATAAGAAGTAGAGAAGAATGAAAAAAGGACACCACTTGCATTCTCACAGCGCGCAGCGCAGCAAAGTGCCATTAAATGGTATACAGGCTAGGCAAGAACTGAACAGGGGACCGGAGCCGGAATATTTTGGGTCAGAACCAGATAGGCTAAATGAACTAGGTAAGAGTAACAAATTATCTCTTCAATGGATACCAGGACACGCTGGGATAGAAGGCAACGAAAAAGCAGACCAATTGGTAAAAGTGGCAGCACAAGCTCCGCTTTTAGAACCAAAACCTTTCTGTGGCACACCTACAAGGAAGAATTCAGGAAAGAAGAGCGAATGGATCAGTCTATGGGAACGCCTTCCAGGGTTAAGGCAATCAAAGATGTTTCTAGGGCCCCCTCACCCAGGAAGATCAAAACACCTTATAACACTGAGTAAGACCAATCTCCGCATCCTCACCGGCTTTCTCACGAGCCACTGCCGGTTGAGAAGACACTTGGAGAGAATAAAGATTAAAACGAGAACAGTTGCCGGTTCTGTGAGGAGGAGGAGGAAACCACGGAACACCTTCTCTCGGAGTGCGAGGCGGTCGTGAACAGGCGAATGGTGTGCTTCGGGTGCTACATCGTCGAACAGGAGGAACTTCCATCCATAGAACCATCCAGACTACTTGCTTTTATCAAAGCATTGAAACTGGATGAAGTACTCTGATTGAGGATCACATCAACGGAAGGGAGACACAATAGATCTGTACAGGTCGCAGTGAATTAACACTCCCGTAGATCATTCATTCATTCATCATGGACCAGTCATATTATTTAACAAAATATGCCTTAAATTAAGCAGTATAGGCTATGGAATTAAAGTGATGTCAAATTACATAATCTTAAAAACACTAAACATTTTGAATCATGCAAATTTTGAGGCGATCATGAGATATGGAATATTGTTCTCGGGGAGTAGCTCACGGGTGCAGAGAGTCTTTGTAGTTCAGAAAAGGATAATAAAAGTTATAAATAAAATCAAGTTTTTAGATGTAAAGGTGTTTTTGGTCAGAATGTAATGACAGTATATGCTGTCTATATGTTTAATGTTTGTGTTCAAGAATAAAGAAAAGTTTGTGTTTGTAAATACCCATGGTACCAATACAAGATCTCATGATTTACTGGATCCTCGACATCGTTTGACTGTGACTGAAAAAGGACCGTACTACACATGTGCATTAGATTTTACAACAAACTATCAAATCATAGAAAACAGATTGAGAATTTGATGAAATAAAAAAAATCGTTGAAGAAAGTGCTTATAGACATTGAGCCATATTCACTATATACAAGACTACCTAGGCGGGAATGATAAACGATTCAATTTGACGTCATTTCATTTTATGTGTATTGTTGTATATTTTTAATTTAAAATAAAGAGTCATTCTATTCTATAAATTATTTATACATAATAGTATTTGTTTTCTCACCATGTACATCCATAATATGGCCAGCAGTTCCTAGGAGTTCCAAATTCCAAAGAAAAATGTTCAAATTTATTTTTTTTTAATTTGAATTTTATCTGATATTTATTCTACTCATTTTTCATAAGATATAAAATTTGTATAGTTTACATTAGTTTAGTGCCATGTGTACTATATGCGACTAATATGAAGTATAAAGTAAAACCGAATACCGAAACATAATTTTTGAACTCGACGCGCGTTTTGCTAAGCATTTTAGCATCATCAGGAGATGATTAAAACTAAACTTATAATCTACCTAACCCTATTTTATACTGTTTGATTAATCATGCGAAGCCAAAAAGAACAAACCCTGGAATCCGACTAGTCGCTCTCGATCAACCAATACAGGAATAGGCCCTCTATCTATATTTAAACTGCCATAGTCCATTGTATTGGTTGACAGAGCGTTACTAGTAGAGTCCCAGCATTGGCTCTTTTTGGTTCCGCTTGGTTCCCTATATAAACAAAGGCTTGGTTAAACAAACAGTTATTATAAAACAGAGTTAGGTAGAATTTAACTTTAATTTTAATCGCCTGCTTATGGTAATATGGTTACCGAAACGCGCGTCGAGTGCAGAAATTCTGTTCCGGTATAGTGGATAAAACTATTTTAGTTTATTTTGCCGAAGGTTCCAAACTCCAATTTAGATGAAGTTTAAATTATAGTTTTATTTTTTTATTAGAATATCAAGGTCCGCATTATACTCCCAACTATCCCAAATTAATACATATATTACGGAAAGTCAGACAAATATTTAAAGTATTCTAATTTCCTTATTTTAAGCCCTGCCGGCGGTAATATATGACCAACAGACAGATAGAGCTTTTTATATTTATCTATACATCTGCATACCTAAGACTACCATCAGAGTTCGATTCTACTATATATGCTATTGGGTTGTGGACATAAGTTTAATTTAGAATTGGTTAGTCTCTAAGACTCTAAGAGCCATTCTATACGGGCAGTTAAAACGCCACTGTTTTGCCGCTAGGAACCGCCTATTTAAAGAAAACTTACGCTTTTAAATGACGCTATCTACATGAGCGGTTTTACTGCTTCCTCAGTCGGCGTTGAAACAGCCAGTGACATTAGCGGCTAGTTACCAAGATGCATTCCGTTTACAATTGGTCGAAACAATTGGGCGGGGCTTGGAATATGTCAGTTGACTTCGCGATGATTGACTTGCATCTGACTGCTGCTCCCCGATCGGATTTAAGTACAAATACTACCTGTAAATAACTGTTTGTGTGAATCGTTGTTGGAAAAGATGTTAGATTGGATTGTTATACTTCATTTCGTTTTATTTTTTTCTGATTTTGGACTTGCCTTAGGTCTTGGGTTAGTTTTGGTTAGTTCCTGTTTGTTGAGCCCCCGTAGCGAGCAGAGGGCAAGAGCCGTATTATAGTGGATATACAGCAGCTTGCAAGTGTTTCCGGGAATATATTTCCATTGCCCACCATTCAAAACATATTACCACAGAGAATCCCCCTTCTTCTTTTGCATATTACAACCATAATAACGTGCAATTGTTTCGACCAATAAGAAACGGAATGCATCTTGGGAGCTATCCACTTCTCCAGTGACCGTTGCAACGCCTCTGGAGGCGTTGCGGCCGCTAGCGTCATAAACGCGAATCAATCTACACGAAGCGAAAATACGCGGTTCTGCCGCATCTACGCAGGAATGACCTTCGCAGCTGCAAAACAGCCGCGTTTTAACTGCCCATGTAGAATGAGTCCAGCGTTTCGGTCGCTGTTTAACAGTCGCGTTTTGACAGTCACGTGTAGTTTTGAAAAATTTGGTGCGGTTGCTAGCTGCAAAACAGCCGCGTTTTAACTGCCCGTATAGAATGGCCCTAAGCATGCACTAAAAGTATTAGTATATTATGATATAAGTGTATAAGAGGGCCTTTAAAGCACGCGCGACATATTTCAAAACACGACGCGCAGCGGAGTGTTTTGTAAGTCGCAAGGGCTTTAAAGGCATCTTATACACGTATATCATACGCTATTTTTTATTACGAATGCATCATAATCTCAAAAATGTTTTAAATATTAAGCTTAAGGGATATTGACGAATATATTAATCTGTCACATTTGACATGATCAAATGTTTCTATAGCAACCTTTAAAAAAGTAGGCGCATCATAGACATCGTTTTATGCACGCTGCAGCGTGCGATAATCGTTGATTATGATGCATGCGTAATAAAAATTTTTTTATGTATTTGATCACACTTACTATCATAATCATATTATGTCTACCGTAACCGATACTGTATCAAGAATATATGACATGTGACAAAAGTTCATCGAAATATATATATTTTCTTATTTTCAGCCATATCTCAAGGCCAATAATATGCCGCATTTCTGGGATCCGTTTGGTGGAAAAACTCCACCGAAACAGAGGAATCTACAAGACGGGCTTTTTCAAATTGCTTCGCAAACTTGCAGTTTACTTGTTCAAGTCAACAATACGAATAATATTAGTTATGGCCATAATACTGCGAATATCCACCTGAATAGGTAAGCAATCGATGAAATGCTAATTTTTATATCGAGCATAATATAATATATGAGACTACTCTCGATCTTAGTAGAATAAAAGAAAATTTGAATTTTCTTTGGTAGTATACAACTTCTATTTTTAGGACACCTACCAAACTCGTCAAATCATCAAAAACCACCCACTTTTTACACATTTTACCAACGATTTTATAAAAAAAATTATCAACATTTTCTGCTAACCCTGCCAAATTGCCACAAATAGTAATGAAATTAGTAGATTTTTTGATAATATTAAATGAAACAATGTTAATAAGTAAAAACTAGACAGTTAAGTATGATTTTCATGCCTACTTTGCAAAATATATAGCGAATATAGACAAATATGAATCATCAACAGAAAATATAAATCAATATGAGAACTTTTCAAAAACAAAATTTATTGTGGTTATTATCATAGGATGATCTACCATGAGCTAACGTGTCATATTTATTATCTAATATATATCTTTTCAATTGCTCATCTTCATTTAGTGAATATTTATTCTATTTTGATCGATGCTTCTGGGCTCTAATTATATATTGCTCTTTTAACTGATTTATTTTCAAATAAACATCTTTTATAATCATCAGTTAATTTGTTTAATTATATGCTTTTTAACCCTTATTTTATTTACCATCATCCACTTTGAATGCATATTGTTCAGGTTTAGGCCCATTATATTTATATCGCCTTTATGCCCTTCAATTATTTTCTTATTAGTTATCATATAAAATACTCTTTCATTTCGCTCACATCCTTATAAACGAGCTTATAAATATCCTCAGTTAACCTCAACTAAGCCAAACAATCTCTACCTTGATAAACTTTGGTTTTCATATCTTTTCTTCACACCATCGTTGGTGGAATTCACTCATACATTAAATATTTACTTAAGTCTAAAATACTAAAACCAACACAAATTAGTATATTAAATTGTAAATAAATAATCATCTTTAATTTGTAAAAGTTCTTATATAATTTTAAAACTTATTTTTCACTCAGTACTAGTCGAATCTACCCTATTTTGAAGATTTTCCATTGTTTTACCACAACCTGCATTATTTATTAATTTAAAGAAATATTTTCCCAAATTTGTATTAAGTATTATATATTTTTTCACACAATTTCTTTCTTTAAAGGTCACGATTCTATGCATTTTATTTTTAATTCATGATGCAGAGCTTGAAGTAAATTTATATAATGAATAATATAATTATTGTCTTTACCGAAGAGGATATTCTTTTGAAAGCTGTCAATTGTTGACTTTCGTATTTTGCGGGCGAAAAATCATTGTGTCCATAATTTAATTATTTTTTCTACGAGCGTGCGCAAAGTGGCCACTTTGCGCACGCTACTCAGTGCGCGAAGTAGAACTATCCCGCACGCTATGCGGGAAAATGTGGGGGAAAGTAAAATTCTCTAAAATCACCAGAGACAAGAAAATGTTCATATATTTTTGGAAGCTTTACTCTTTTGGACTTTTTATGCAATATAAGAAACCGTTTTACGTATACTCTTTTCGGAAGTAATTGCACAAGTGCATCAAAATTACCGATAATTTTGCATGACAGCGTGTTGTCTAAAAACTGCATGAGTTCATTTTCATATTTTGGAGAAAGAGCCCGACACCGAAGGTGGAGGGCTCTTTTTCCAAACTATGAAAATGACCGAATGCAGTTTTTCTAAGACAACATGCTCGAATGCAAAATTATCTGGTTATTTTGATGTACGAGTGTAATTCGGAGGAATATTTCCCGAATAAGGACATGGTTTAAAAAAAATACATTTTTATTCTTTTTTAATACAAAAACGTACATGTAACTGTAAACAAAGTAAAGAGACGCAAAATTACGATTTTTTAATCGGAAATGAGACATTTTTGATAATATATATTCACTTGACTTTCACGTTATTTATAAATTGTCGCTGTCATCGTAAGTTTACAATGGAATTACTATAGATACGTACGATGCAATTAT
>JAEQML010066346.1:0-20066 GCA_016904865.1 Pissodes strobi | reverse complement strand
GGAGGTCACTTTCAGCATTTGTTACATTAAGTCGAGTCAGGAGAGTGTTAAAGATCTACTTCGAATAGATCATTTTATTCGAAGAACTTATGTGGACTGGTTTTACTAGAACGAAATAAGTAGACCTCTACTTGTTCTTATAGAGCCTCCATATTGCCTAATTTGCATTTGGAAAAAAAACATGGGGTAGCTAGAAATTAAAAGGTTTCATTACATATTGACATATTACAGAAAGACGAACACAATTTAAACTAATTCCCGTGTTTCAGCGTTTTTCTAAACTATAACTAACAAAAGATATTAATTTTGTACGTTTCTTTGGAACAACCGTGTATATCCTGCGACGTGAAGGAGTCGTTGCAACATTTCGTTCCCTTCATTGTTGTTCGATATTAAAATTATATCATCGGAAAATCTTAAATGATTGAGATAAGAACCATCGATGTTAATATCTTACTTGCTACTCCATTTCAGGCTCTTAAACACGTTCTAAAGAGTTATCTTAAATAGTTTTTCCTTATGTCACTCCTCGTTCTAGTCGTTTCCTCTATTTCCAAATAAGTATTCAATTTCTAAATTATTTGAGTGTATTTGTATTCTCTAGGCAGATCATTGGAAATTGACACGTTACAACCAGTCCCTTTTTATTATGGTTTCTAAATTATACAAATAGTTTATGATACTAAAATATATATCTTAATATTTTTGTAAGTGTTTTATAGAGATAATAGGTAAAATTAATGTTCCTCCTGAGACCTTAATTTTAAATAGTTTTTTGAACAGTGAATTTTATTGTATACTCATATTATAAGCATTCATTTTGCTTTCTTATGAAATTCATAAAAACAGTTCTGACCGTAAGTTATGCAGTAATAATTACTCAATTTTTCGCACCTTCCAGCATTGGAATTACCTTCCAGTACTTCTGACACTGGCGTTGTCGTTGTTTGGTAAAGGTGATGATGTTGATTTGTGGTTCTTGTTGGAGTATTAAATCCCATAGCATTTCTTCTTGAATTAATTTAACTGCCTTCTAATATCTCATCATCGTTCCTCTTCTCAGTTTCTGAGCTGAATATTCGGCAGTTTGTAATTTGAAATCAAAGAACTGTATTTGCTTTTCGTTTAGTTTTACGAGCTTTCCCTGGTGCCGCTAGTTTCTCCCGCTCTGGAGAATTGTTATCTCACCAGTCGTGAGCAAACTTACCTCTCCACGTTTCCATTATCCCTTGGTCGGGATGATACATATACACAGTTATGGTCTGTTCAATGTCAGGCTATCCGCAAGTGCTACGGCTCTGTATGAAGAAGCCACGTGTATCTACCATCTGCTTAAAAGGAGATTCTTTTATGTCCAACTGTCTCACCTCTTTCTCTCCAGATATCATTGTCCTGCAACCGCAAACAACATATAGCTAAATATATACAAGAATATCGAAATAGCCTTCTCCAACTAGATTTTTCGTGTTCCGTGAAAATATCCTTAAACGTTCATGTTTCATACCTATAAATATTAGTGATTTGACTATAGTACATTGTGCATAATAAAAATGTATTTTAGTTAGTTCATCAAATTATCTTCCAATTTGAAAATACCTACTTAAATAACAACACTTTAATTTTGCCGAGCAGAATAACTAAATATACAAAAAAATAAAAATTCACGTCTTATCTAGGTTATGGAGCAACTTGTGATATTAGTCTTATGGAACGGCTCGTGCTATCTCATCCGATCTGGTTCTTGCCAGGGATTCAGCGAGCCGGGGCATTTCATCTTCTTCAAGGCAAAGAAGAAGGATGCTTTGTAGTCAGGAAGTCGTCCCAGTCTGATACCATGGCATTGTCGGTAAGGCTGCCACCTGACAAAGGTAAGTCGCCAATTTATTATAACTGCTCCAAATCCAAAAGGTACCTGTTTAGGGGCCGGTATGGGGTATATCCATCTCTTTGTAAGTTTACCAAGCACATACATTTCATGGATACCATCGTTGGAACAATTATTTCTATGACAATTAACTATCTGGTAAAGTTACCAAGAGATGGATATAAAGGAAAGGGTCTAGGTAACATATAACCAATGTTCTAGGGACTCGACATTGAAAATGTGCTCTCTATTTATTTACAACTCGATGAACCAAACAAAAAGTGGCAGTCCTAATTAAGTTCTGCTCTCTTTTATTTTTAAAATGCCACAATATCACTCCTCAGTGTCAAATTGTTTATAATAAAATCGTTAGTGCTTGAAATGATAATGGATATATGATGGTAATCTTGAGAAAGGGTTTAAAGCTGAATTGACTTCTTAATTATTTCCTTTGCTGCATTACCTTTTGACATACAGTGAATCATTATGGCACTTGTTATTATTGTTGATGATGTAATAATACAAGTTATTGTTTAGACAATTCTGAAACCATCATCAAATCAAAGTCTTGGTTTGGATCTACCAGAGATTACAGTGGGCAGTGGGCAAATAAAATGTATCTGATTGTCCTCTTCTAGTGGTAATGTCAGGTGCGATGAATGGCCATCCATAAGAAGTATAAGAGGTAAGGTGATATTATTTCCCACAAATGAAACGTATTTTAAACGTACATCCAACGGTCATCCAACCTTCACTTTTGCCTATTTCCCAGGACGTTGGAACAGAATCCTTTGATAGGATGGTGCCAATGCATCTGCTGCATTTCCTGTGATTAGTGTTGTGATGCACTTCTTTTTATTAGCACTGATTTGATTGCAAATGCTACCCGGAAAGCCCTTTTTCCGTCCTTGTACTCAAAAAGAAAGTTGATTCATCTGTGTTAAAGAAGCGATTAGAGATATTTGTAACTTCTAATAGTTGTTTTTTTTGAGATAATTTTTAACTTCTTGAGACCTCACTGGAATATTTCCTTCTGATGCATTAGATCGACCTGGTATTAAGTTAAGTGCTCTCACTAACTTCAGAGTGTGTTTTCATGAAAAGCGTATACCACTGTCGACCTGGTCCTATCGTTGGTGAATGGTGTTTCTCTTTTCAAATGCTCTTCTAAGTTGTACAATATCCAAGACCAAAGCATTTTTGGCATGTGCAGAAGCCATTGGATCAAACCTTTGTCTTCTTTGCCCGTGAGGAAAGTTGAGTACCCTTTTTTGGATGTTAGTTTGGGTTGTTTGCTCGCCGCCAAAAAATTCATCCCATGTTCTACTGTCTGAAGAGCCTGTTCCATCGAATCTTCCGAACGTTTAAGTATTTTCTTATACAATAATAGCTTCCAAAATGTTCAAAACGCGTGTCCGTATCTCTGTCGATTCCAGTATCTGGCAATTTGTCAGCTACTAAGCATATTAACTTCGTTCCAGTACCTGCCAATCTTTAAATATATTCATGAAATAATAAAAATAACCAGAACGGCTTTTTAATTATAGCAAAGATATATCAATTCTTAAATTAGAAAGGAATACTTGTGCTTCAGATACCTTCAAACGGTATTTCACGCCAGGCCAAGCAAGAAGGCTTGATAGCTAAATCTGAAATGGCGTCGCGCGTATGGAGCCAACGCCACTGTCGAGGGAGCAGGCTCTGACAATGGAAAACTTATTAATTCATATATAAACTACTTTTGTTACTTTTTGACTTCACGAAAATACATAATTAAATTACTTTTAACAGTTAATTACATATCTTTTACCACAATAATGACAAAAAATCGTTTTGGAGCCATACCCATCACAGAAAGAAACATAATAATTATTATAATAAGTATAATAAGTAAATATTAACAATTATGATATGCTATGATGTACAAGATACTGACTATGGCAATTAATTTATAGATATACAGTGGTTTGTTTAAAATGTATATCGAAGTGTATATTGCAACACGTTTTTCCTATTGAAGTCAAAAGTAAAGATTTTATTTAAAAAACAAACCTAGCCCCGGAGACAAGTGTTACAATGCCCGGCCCCGGTAGTGGGGTCATAGAGCGCCACCAGTTTTTACCAACTAAACTGAAAAAGCTCCGCTGGTGTTGTACGGGGTTGCTAGGCGCGCTTATCGAACGAAGAAACTCAATCCCTAACTCAATAAAGAAAACACAATCTAAAGTTTAAGGAACAATCTATTTGCTACTAAGTTCTTTTTTTTGAAACACAGCAATAATCCTACAGTAAAATTTGAAGTTTAAAGACAAAGGAATGTCAGATGACTTAAATTAACTAATAATAGTGGTACAATATGGTGATTGTACGGAGACCAATTCTGTTGTTAACACTCGGTACTGTATGCCCTACAACTAAATGCGCTACAATCCGAAGTGATCACTCTGGTTTTCCTAAGCTTATTACATATACGTATGCGTGCGCTGGTAGCGGTACCAATTATAAATGTAGCGATAATAATATGTATTGATAAATGACCACAATAATTATATCAATCGACTAGATAAGAAAATGAATAAATGAAGAATAAAATTAATGAGAGCTATCTTAGAGCTTGGCGGTCAATGCTTGATTTATATTAAAAAAAAAAGGAAAATTAAGAGCGATTATATCTATCGGTCAGAAAAATAAATGAATAACGAAACTTAATCTATCTTAAAGCTCGGCCGAAAAGACTAGATTTATATTTAAATATTAAGAGAAATGATCATTAATAATTGACCAGAAAAATAAATGAATAAATGAGGTTTTGATGGTTCTTTCAAGGCACAATCTATAGTGCTAATAAGTAATTAAACCCAAAAAAAAAAAGAAAATAATGCTGCTTCTGTACGATACCCCATTAGATCCGAATCATCAAGCTCTGTTGTGGAGGCAGGAAGTACCTCTGGTGGAGGTGCCGGACACCTGTAGTAAATCCCAAGTACTGCTACTCGAGGGCCCCGAGGGTAAAACTAGCAGAGAACTTGTAGCCCGGTGATAAAATTGCAGCGGGGTAGCCCGGTGGTAGGATTGGCCCAGAGATAAGACTGGCCCGGGGATAGAACTGGCCCGGAGATAGGACCCTCGCTCGTGTGTGAGGGTTGCTGGAGAATTGACGGTCTCGGTCTTATACGACGAACTCGGAAAGCCTCTAGTTCAGTAGTTAAATCCCGATAAATCGGTCGTGTCGAAACACACACAGAAGCCAACACAATATCCCCAAAGAAGGGTAATATAAAATTACAATACTAAATGTTGAGTCACTATGACTGCACTAAAGCAAACCTTCTTTTCGCCTCGAAGGGTATTTCTAGAAGAACCAAATCCTCAGTTTTCAGTCAATTTGTCTTTTGCACTTCTACGAGATTATAGGGGGAAAAAATTGTAGGGCGGAGAAAATGTCTAACGAAACTAACAATTCGATACGAGGAATAATAAACGACGGCGGGAGCCACAATGAATGCGCTGAAATTAAATTGTTCAAGAAATACTAGAAAATGTTCCCAAATGAAGTGATAAAATTTTAAAAATCTAAATCGACAGCAGCAATTATGGGAAATAGCCCATTCCTACTACCCAATGCTGCCACCAGTACCAACCGAATATTGCTAGAATTGCAGCCGGCCGCATGGAAAGATAAATATAAATATCTGAAACCAGCCACAGCCAGAGGTCCCAAAAAGTTTTATCAGAAGTACTCAAAAGTTCTGAAATATTTAAACCAAAAATAAATATGAAATTCACGGATCTAATGAAGCCTAAAAGCAGGTTTTATTAACACAATTCTTAAAAATATAAAACTGTTTGCTGGCCGTTCTACGGTAATGTAATATAAATTAAGCAAAGATACTAATAACATAATATCCTATTTTAGTGATTGGATCAAACCTAAGCGTCTGTGGTTCGCTTATCAACTAAAATAAATACAGTCACAAAGTGTTATAAAAGCTAATATCGTTAACCTATATTTAGAATAGAATTAATTTACATTAATAAATGCGGCAATCTTAAGCTTATTGACAGCAAATCGAACCAGTAAATTTAGAATTAATTAACCGAAGAGTATTGACTTCTTTTCAATAATTCTCATCAATCTTACCGCAAAATACAGCATTTCTTTTGCTAAATGCAGCATATAAAATGGAATTTAAAATATTTTACACTGGTCAAATCGGACTGTTACAATATGAACTAGAACAAGATATACTTAGATATTTTTTGAAGACTGTGTAAATAATATAATGTAATGTGAAACAATTAATGTTTACTTTTGAAGAGATTTTTGATTTGACACAAATGTTTGTTTTGCTTAAAAAATAAATTTTAAATTTCTAAGAAAATTGAGTTTTGAAAATGTTACACCTATTCTTTTCAATTTGTGCATGTGCAGTAGAAAAGGACTTGCATCACTATTTCTTCAGCTATTTTGCCTAGTTTTTGCAGCATACAATTTTTGATATCAATAACAAACAGAAGGGAAAAAAATTAAACACTTATTTGGCTCGACGTTCTCAAAAAACTTTTTCAATTTCGTGGTACATGTCTAGGGTTTTGATAGGTAGCTGAGACAATTAGGCAAGATACTTGGTACTGTACCTAAGTATTTAAAATACCTATCAAAAAAAATCCTGATTTTAACCAAGCAAAAATTAAGTACAACTATCAAGCGTGGATTATTTCGCTCTACAGTTATAATTTGTCCTGTAGATTACATAATATGGGTTGCAGACCTTTCAATTTTATTGGACCTAAGTGGATTTCACACACCTAAAATATATATTTACTTTAATCGCCTGACCTCGGTCAAGACAGTCATTGCATACAATAGAACCACCCTAGGGATAAAGTAAGCAGGTGTTGAAAAGCATTTTTAAGTAATAAGAAATAGAAAAATCACCCAATTAATTAATATAATATATGTTGTGCACCAGTGCACCTAATGTTAGGCATAGCCTCTAAAAATATGGTGCGTATGACTACTTACTGCCTATAAAAATAGAAAAACAAAACCTGCCCGAGTATTCTTGGTTGGAACAAAAGATGATCTCTCTTAATTGAATTTACCCACTGCTGCCTCAATTTACCTTCTTTCGGAAATGAATAAATTGGCACTTTGGGTCCATTTTTATAATTTTCCCTACATTTGGGAACACAACAGGTTAACACCATGTTTTCAATTGTTTCAAAGCGACTGAACATAAACCAGATATTAAACATACGTTGAGAACACGTACCTAAAGCCAACCCTTAATAAATATTCAATAATATTACAAATAAAAAGTGTTTAGATATCGTAAGTAAATCTGAGGTATTAAAATCAAACTTCTAATGTCCGGCTGTAGCCTAAAAAATATCTGTGGTTACCTAAAACTTTTTATATGTAAAGCCAAAAGGCAGTCAAAATAAATGGGTAAGTAGGCATTATTATTATAAAGCCCCATAATAAAAACCTTAAGGGCTTGTTTGTTTACATCGGGTAGACAGTATAAGAATATTAAAATTTGAAATATTTTAGATATCAGGTATTATCAGCTCTGAAATTCTAATAGATATTTGTGGAAACACTCCTTGTACCAGTGCAATTAGTCCCTAACTATAAACTATAAATATTTAATTGTATAATGTGGAATAATTAGGAAGTGTAGTGTAGTGTAGGGTTAAGGGTCTATTTGCACGAACACAGGATAATGTTCTTGCCATTAACACAATAAATTACCCACTTTATATAAATTGTTCACTGAAAATGCACAAATTTCACAATTTTAAATATATTTTATATTAAAATCTCGAAATATATTATTTACAGTATTTAGTTTCGGTCCCAACGGGTGTGGCCATGTTGGCTACTGCTTTTCTTAGTTCAGAGGGCATTGGCTATGAGGTATTAGTAAACCGCGCGCTTTTAACAAATTATAATCACTACAGTTGTCTCTTTTATCAAATGATTCGTATGACAAAATAGTTAAAATTAATCAAACATGTCTCCACTGGATCCCAATGTATCTGTATTTATCATTTTTAATTACATAAAAGACTGCCAGCTTTTAAGATGGCATCAGGTATTGGTGCAGTTACCTTATATTGTGCAACATGTGTTGAAAACTATACTTTTCAGACTTGCTGTAGTGTACAGTTCTGGGCGGCAAATATGGTAGGGCCGACAGATCACGCGTAATATGCAACCTTTTTCGTTCGAATGAACTCGCGCACTATTTCCGGTTCCTATATGGTTTTGTAATGGTACCTAAGGCCAAAACTTTATTGTCTAAGATGATTAATAAAATAAAAATAAAACATTTTTAGCATTTACAGTAAAAGTTAATATAGCGTCTCCATATTGCAGGTCCATACATCGAGCACTACCTTATCCATAGTTCGGATGGAAGATTAGGTCTAGAAACGAGTGAGAACCGATTCGTGGACATGGCTGCTCTCATAGCGCATTACGCCAGTTGCTGCGACGAATTACCTGTTCAGTTGACTTTGTCTAAGGCAATAAGGGAATCAAAAAGCAGACAACAGCTTTCATCTTTAGCTCTATTGGGACAGGTAGTTAATATTGCATATTTATTTATGTATTCATTTATAAACGAGTAGAACCCAATTACAGTTCTACTTGATTCGTAATAATAAGTATATAAAACATGAATGAATGCATCTATAAAAACTTAGGGGCAAACAGAGAATTGGTGTCTTGTAGCTCTTGATGGTACCCGAAAATTAAATCAGAAACTTCAAAAAATCTGCGGTTTTATCCTACACAAGCAGGACTCATATGCATAGGGAATAATTCAATAATTCACAAGCAATAAACCTTGGACCCTTTCAATGTATTGGGTGTGAAGAGTGAACGGAAAGTGACCACTCGCGAGAAAGATATAGCAAAGAACAATGCACTAGAGTAAGAGTCTTGCAAACATTATTCAAGCTACACATTTTCTGAAAATCCGTTGTTCTTCTAGATATTCGGGACATAATAGTTTTCATTACTTATAATGTTCTCTCAATGATCACCCAATCACTCTAATTCATCCCAAACTCAGAAACTGTTTTATTAAATCATCAGTAAACAATAGTGATTGTGAGAGCTAAAACTCTCTTCGTACATCAATAATATGCACCTTAAAAGATAAAAGTTCCAAATAACTTTCTTAAAGGATGGATGCCAGATTTCATTGAAATTTTTTGTAATATGCAACCTTTATCTTTAACATATTGTTTTCTATCACTATATCAATATATCAACTAGTTAGCAATCTGCTTGAGAATCTAAAACACTTTAATTTATTGCGGTATCACACGCCTTACTAAAGTCAGTAGTAGTAGGTTGTATCAACCTGGCAACTCTTCTAAAACTGAATAAAATGTACAGGCTTCTGTCTAAGAACTGCCTTTTTAACAATTAAACAAATAATATAAAATTTTAATCTCTCTACTCAACACTTCAAGAGATAAACAGGGGTTAGTCCTGTATGTGCTATTATAAAGGATTGTTTTTCAAGAAATCAATTTGTAAATGAAGGGTCTGCCTTTTTTACGGCTACAAAACAAATTATCTCAAAATTGGTGACACGGTTTTCAGGAATTTTGGAGCTACAGCCCACCACCATCAGCGGCATCGAGTCCAGATGCCGATCTAATACTTAACTTAAATCCTTTAATGAGTACGTTTAAGCAAGCGGAACCTTCCACACCTGTACAATCAAAACCCACCAGACCAAATACGCTCAATTTGCTCAATAAGAACGATCCTAATAAGTCGGAAATAATGAGGAGTATGTCTTCATTGAGAAGCGATTCATTGGGGAAGAATCCTCCTCCACCTCCACCAAGGTAAGTTTCAATATGGTGGATATCATAAAGCCGCGGTATTTACATTACCAAATTCAATAGGAATGAGAATAAAGTTGTTAGGGTCCATAAAACTAATTTTATTTAGCATTTATAGTTATTAGATTTTTTTTTGTGTCTTTTTTAATTTTCGAAAACCAAATCACATTTTTGCTAACTCTAAAAGTCTGTAATAATATAAGTAAGATGTCCCAATCGGCATTTCTTTAAGCAAGCAAGGACTAATAGAGTACCATTATTTTGACCGTCATTTATCCAGATTCACCACAAATTTTGGCCATTATGGAGGTCCATCACGCAATATTAGGTTTACTCTCAAACCGTCCAAAACGAAATATAGAGGTTGAAATGTTAATGCATACAGGTTATAGTAGTAGAATTTACAAACTATTTAAAATTTGAAAGCATTTATATTTAGTATCATAAATTAAATATATTTTCTGTTTCTAGATGGTCTAAACCAACAACACCACAGAATAACTTTACTGTAACGACCACGGTAACCTTTAGTGTCAATGCTCAAAGCCCAAGTAATGAAAGACCCAATCCATCACAAGTAAGTACTTTTATAAAAATTATTATTTGCGAAACGTACTATAAAGAATTAATGCCTATGAAAAAATGTTCAATGAATTAACGTAATCATTAGCACTTCTTGAAGCAGCTCATCTGTAGTGACACAAGTTAGATTAAAGAAGGATGACAAACAAAAGTTTCTCAACTTGCAATCATGATGGGAGATATTAATGTTCTGCACGTTGCGTGGGCGGAATTGTTTCCAATCATAATAGTAAAGCTTTAGCCGAGTTTCTGGACATTGGTGACCACAAGGTTCCAATCTTTCAATGATAATGCAAATCCTTTAGACATAATCATAATAATTGATACCTCCTTGGTGTCACTGGTATCAGTATCCCGTTGGAAGATTGTGGAAACATCGACTAGTTTCCTCCTTTATATAAAATCAACTGTAAAGATAGACCTAATGTTTTTATCTCAATATAAATACGGAAATATTAAAATGGCCAATTGGAATTTTTTCAAAATTTTTGGCCATTTAATTGTTACAAAATAATAATGAAGTTATATAGAGAAGTTGGTAGATATTACTGAATATGCAGCTAAAGAATCCATACCATATAAAATTAATAATAATAATCCTTGGTGGGATGATGAATGCAACTTAATGCTTACCAAAAGAAAAAAAATGCAGCAATAACTTTAAACTTTTCCCAAATATTGATATCATTGAGAGTGAATTAAAAAGAATATAGCTTTAGCAAAAAAAAATTGAAAATACCCAAAAAAAGAATATTGAATTCTGTGCTACTCGACCTGGAACAGTACATATATTTGGGACAAGGTTTTGGTTCTCTGGAGCAATGGTCAATAACAAAACATCTTTGAATGATGGTGGCTTGCGTATGAATATATTGAACAATATGGCCCTCATTGACTATATTCTTGATTTCTGTTTCACACCTTCGGAGGGGAATATTACTGTTTTTTCGCTGGCTGAATTTCAGAGTAGACGTTTCCCGTACCACATCAGAGGGCTTCAAAGTTGCGCGCGCATTACAATGTTGACAAACACCATATCTTTAGGGTCTAGCGAATTGCTGTCAACTGATCTCGTGGCTGAGTAGTTGGATGCTGAGTCTGCGATATGGCGGCTCGGGTTCGATTCCAGTGGCAAGACATGTTTTTTTTTAATTTTTAATATTATCTGTAAAAAGTTTTTTTGTTAATTTTGGGCATGCCTTGAGTTAGTTTTTCGCCCTGAAGCGAGCGGAGGGCTATGCGTGAAGTATAATATTACATTTTTGTCAACAATGTGATGCGCGCGCAACTCTCAAGCCTTCTGATGTAGTAGGGGCAACGATAAGTGAATTTCGGTTGGATTTAAGAAGAAAAAAGATTCTGCTCCTGGACTGGATAAAGTTTATTACAGTATGTTTAAGAACTTACCTAATGTGGCTTAACTTTTACTGTTGGAGGGAGGCATACAATAAATGCTTAAGGGAAAATGTCATTCCTGAATCATGAAGGGTTTATAATATTGAATGGTTGTTGAAATCAAATAGGAGGCCTGTGCTGTCGTTATGTTATCTTAGAACTTCAGAGATAATGATAAGGAACATATTGAAGTGGATTATTTAAAATTGAAGATTTTCTCCAGATTGGTCTTAGGAAGGGTATGGGGATTGCTAATGCCCAGGCTATTCTAATTTCTGAATAAAACTGCCCTAGCTGTCTTTCTAGATCTTAGATTATTTTTATATATTAGATTTATACAAGAACCTGATTCAGTTACAGATACTTGTTTCACTCAGTAACTTAATATTCAAAATACTAGAAAACAGAGCCTTATTATCTAAAAATAATAATGGAGATTTAATAGGCTTGGTACCTATAAGCTCAAGAGTTCCTCAGGGGTCACTGTTGGGCACAATTTTGTTTAATTTTTATATACTTGATATTTTCAAAATAGTTAAAAACGGTATTAAAGTGTAAACAATTAATTTTTAAATCGTTTATGACCACAAAGGAGAGGAGAGGTTGGTGGGATTTCATTCATAGGGTGTGAATAATTGATTATATTTTAAGATATTAGGTACTTTAATAATGCGGATTTAATTTGCATTAAATATGATCAATAAATAAAATGATTTCTAACTACTTTCAAGCATTCCTTTCACACATAAAACTAAATACTAACACGAACTCCTTTCTTTACTGAATGCAATCAAACTTTCTTGTAGTTAAACTAACGGCTTCTCCTTTCACACCCAATACCTTGTTACTTTGCTTCTTTTGCAATTCTATCAACTTTACTGCACCAGGGATATAAGGCTTCGAAACTTAATTCAAATCTTGCGTACAGGAATAGATCTGTCTTACTTTTTACTACAATTTTTCAACCGCCATTTTAACTTCTCCTATCGTCACCAACGAGAGAGACGCTACCGCATTTACGTCTTGAGAAAGTGCGTTTAAAACGCCCAAAAGAGCCTAATTTAGTTTTGAAAAGGGGGAACAGAGTACACCATATATTTTCTAAATATCTGTGCAAATAAATGAGAAAATGCTCTAATATCATGGCGTCAACCAAAGCTACGACTAGGTAGATGTTTTACGCTTGAATGCTTGAAAGGCACTTCTTCGACTTCAACCTTCAACTAACCTTAAATTTTTCCCACCGGCAGGCGGCCGTCAGGGAGAACAGAGCAGGAAATTGCGCGGACACGGATGCATTTGAGAGGGTAGAAAAATGTTCTTTCTTTATTTGACATATTGTTGTTTACACGACATTGACGGAGACAGAGATATATTAAATTTAAACGTTTAAAAACGTTTTCCTTGACGGAGAGATGACAACTAGCTATATTCGCAGCAATTTTTTTTATATAATGGAATCTACCATCCTGGTTCGGACTAAGGAATAATTGAAGTACGATGCTTTAAATTCACAAATTGATGTTTACCTGTAATAAAATAAATCTATTTGGGTTTTAAATATGGCTCAATCGTACTACGGACATACAGGGTGTTGTCACAAAACTATATGGTGAAAAACGATAAGTTGATACACATGTTGATGTGTTTCCCCAACAGTTTGTAGTTTACACTGAGGGTAGGGATTTATTAATAATGCAACGAATAATTAATAATACTCTGGTTGAGGTTCATGAGTAGCTGCAGAAAAATGGTTTGAAACATATGAGACATTATGGTTTACTGAGGGCCATAGAAACAACAATCCAATAATTCATATTGATAATCGCAGGGACATTAATAGTATAAAATGTTTCTGTAGGTCTTGGTGGGGTACTGATCCTCAAACTCTTCTTATGACCTCTTATAGATTGGTTGGTGGTAGTAGTGTTTCTTTAAAGAAGATGGATACAATTTCGTATTAGGCTTTACGATTACATCTATCTAGAATTAGCTTTTTCTGATGATTCGTATTGTGATTGTGGATGTGTCGAGGATTTTCACCACCTTTTTTTAGAATGTCTTTTAAAAGTTATTCAAGGACTAGATTATGGGTGTGGGTTTAAGACAAACGGGTGCCCCCCATCCTTCTCTAAACATTACAATCATTCTGTCAAATCTTAATGCTGATGGAAACATAAAATTGATAATCAGTTTCTTGAAATATAATCAGATTAAGCTATGACATAATTTAATATCTGCATATACTATTTTTTAAAGCCCAAGTCCCTCACTGCGCGGGAACGAGAAGAGTTTCAATATCTTTTGTTGTAATGTCTTAATAACTATCTTTTTTAAACGATATATAAAGTTTCAAAAAAATAATTAAGTAATCAACAATATTAAAGTAAATGGTTGTGAAATGGTTATCTGCCAGACAATATCAGAATCATCCCAGAATGTGCTGGCGAGTGAGCACGCGTTTTGTAGCGGCTCCTTTGTCGTCATTTTGGGTGAACACGTGGCTATCATTCAGTGACCGTTGTTTCTCTCTGAGGAAGAATCTGGTGTCCCAGCCAGAAGAAATCCACAATACTGTCTGTGCTTGCAAGGGTTCGGCTCACAGATACCACCAAGGGTCAAAAGTACAGGTTATTGAACCAACATTCCTTTAAGCTGCATCTCTATTGGACAACAGAGGGTCATTTTTTACACACCGAAACATACAGCAAGAGGGAGTGAAATGGAACAATGGACTATGACTGGAACTTTGCAACGGCTCCATTGTCGCCATTTTGGGTGAACATGTGGCTATCGTTCAGTTGCAGTTGTTTCACCCCGAGGAAGAATCGGGTGTCCCAGTCAGAAGAAATCCACAATTCTGCCAGTGATTGCAAGGGTTCGGTTCACAGATACCACCAAGGGTCAAAACATTCCTTTAACCTGCATTTCCATTGGACAATAGATGGTCATTTTTTACACACCGAAACATACAGCAAGAGGGAGTGAAATGGAACAATGGACTATGATTGTAACTTTGTAACGGCTCCTTTGTCGCCGTTTTGTTTGAACGCGTGGCTATCGTTCATTGACAGTTGTTTCACCCCCAGGAAGAATCGAATGTCCTAGCCAGAAGAAATCAACATTTCTGTGTATACCTGCAAAGGTTCAGCTCATAGCTACAACTTTACTTGCTTGACACCTTGAAGGATCAAACATATAGTGCTGTTGAGCCCACATTCCTTTCAGTTCGTTTTACAGACTTTATACCAAAAAAGTCCTTAGATGCATAGAACCACGTGGATTGAGAGGTGAAATGAAACAGTGGACTATGACTAAGGTCAGATTCCCTTAGTTGTGCGGTCCGAAGCATTTTAAGCCAAGTCTCTGGGTGAATGCCGTCCAGCGAAGCCCACACGTAAAGCAAGCAAAGAAGGAATAACCATATTCTATGGTTTGACTTTGCTATCGGTTGATTCCGCACGTGTCGGATCGCGGCTCTTCGTAACCATTTTGGGTGACGCGCGGCAATCGTTCAGGCATCGGACGCCCTAGCCAGGATAATCGGTGCCATTTAATTGATTCTTACCCAGAATAAACACCCATTCACGCTGGTATCCAGGCCGGGGGGGAACGGCATGTTCTCGTGGGAGCATTTTTAACTGTGCCGTTCATAGATTATAGTTTTGGGCAAGACTCGGGAATCACCCGGGGCACAGGCCCGTCATACTGGAGATCCCCACCGAATAGGCCCTTCAAATTGGAATAACGTGTAACACAAGCAGAAGGGTTGCTCTGCTTCTCTTTACGCGCTGGAAGAGGGATGCGCTGCCGTATTGCCTCGTAGCAAAGCCAATCGTACTCTGAAAAAGGGGCACAACAAACAACAACAACAACAGATCTTAAACGACTTATATGAAGACGAAAGAAAATTATGGTAATAATAAAAAAAAATATTGGCGTTAGGAAACTAGGAGATAATGTCATCACTTCTCAAACAATAAAATTACTTGCGGAGCTCCACATGCCTCTGTTTTATGGCCTATTTTATTTCTTATATATAGACGTATTTGCTGATGGTGTGACCGTTACTTATGCAAACTTTTTTGCGTGGAAATTAAATCAAAAGCAAAAGCTAAAGATGATTTAAATATTATATTTACTTGACTTTGATTAAACCTGATAATTCATTTTTATATTTTAAGAAATATTATATGTTTATTACTAAAAAACACAAATAGTGCTCCTAGTGTTGTAGATTCGATCTAGGTCGATTTTCTAAACAAATAGAGAATGCTCATGGGCACTAAAAATTACCATAGGGGCTAGTTCTAAAGTTAGTTTGTAAATAAAACAAAAAACCTTTAGCATTATATGAATATTTTAATAAGTTATTTTACCTGAAAACAACTTGAAGCTCATAAATAAACAAAATATAAACATTAAATTATTGTATCTAGTCAGGGCTATGATATGGACAACATCTGTCGGTGCTAGGTATCGACCTTGCACAATATCAGAAGAATAAAACCTTTAAAAACTAAATCATTGCATAAACAATTGTAATCCTAAACAAATATATGATTGTAAACACAATCTTGCAGCTAAGTACAGTTAAATATTCATTAATGTCCTGCGGAACCACTCTGTATGAGCTTGGTTAACTGAGATAACGCGCGTTGATATACAGTATCATACAAAGGATAATAAAAGGATAAATATTACCTTAATGTCCACAATAAGCTAATATGTACACTATATTCACCAATTGACGAGCAACGTCCAATCGTTCAGCAGTTTATCTTCAAACACAGGAAATGTCACTTTTAAAAACACTGCTAAGTCTCTCCTTAGTTTCTATATTCAATGTACTTCAACTTCTTGCAAATAAGAATGACTCAAGTTGTAGTGGATTGAGAATGTTATGCAGTCATTTGCATATGTTAGCATGACAGGGATGCCCTTGCGTGAATGCGGTTTTTTATGCACGCAACAATGGATTCTAAAACATGCTAGACAGATCGCATAGGTAGACTGAACTCCGTGTAGTGGAATATAACTTATGGGAGACTTTATATTATAATAAAGCAGAGGATATTGACAGAGTGCCAGGGACGCCGTTTACCTTTCGGCTTTTGAGAAAGTGATTGTAAACGATTGAGTTTACTTACATGGCCAAGTGCCATAGGGAACGTTTACTATAACGCCTTACCTTTGCCGGAGATGGTCGGGAGCTAAGATGCCTTTTTACTTGTAGGCTGGTGACGACTACGACGAGATGTCGCAATGGCAGAGTACCACAAATGCCGTTTGAGATTGAGATCTTGAGAGATTAGGGAGTTCTCAACACGTGAAACTGCATGGCATGGCCAGCGGTCATGCCAACTGGGAGCGCGCACACAGAGCGGCTTTCTCAGTTGGGGGTCGAGATGCAACTGAATTCTAGAACGTGCGCAGAGGTTCTCTGACGTGAGACGTGAGAACTAGATCAACTCGAAAGCCTTGTCTCCGCCCCTTCTGGCGGGAGAAGATGCATCACTCCAGAAATATAAAGGACAAATAATGTAAATACAGAGAAGTTATATAAAACTTAACATCAGCGGTTGTCTAAATTAAAATTATGAATTTTAACACAAACCTGGTTGAAATCTGCTGGCTAGTTTTTATAAAATTCGATTATAAAAGATCGGAATTTTAGGGAACCCTAGAATTATAGATAGGAATTTTAGGTTTGGTGAAATGGCTATCCTGTAGGAAGCACTGTGATTGGTCGGATGCGCTTCGAGGCTGTTTTGCTTTTAGCTATCTAGACTAACTGATGCAGTGGATAAACGTTGTAACAAGAGATGGCGCTAAGAGTGTCGCTGAGAGTTTTACGCGGCATTGTTGGAATGCGATAGATACACAGTGGCGTGGAATATAAATATAATACGAATTAAATCGCTAGATTTGAAAACGTGTTTAAATGGTTTTTGAACAGCTAGAACATATGAAACCATTGAAAAGCTTCAACATCAAAGGATTTCGCTTTTAATGCTAGAAAGCCCGTTTCTTCTCGTATATTTTCATACCATTACCATTATTAAAATGTCAAGAATACAGGGAGCTAAAAAGAACGTCTGCATAATAATCAAGGTTTCTGACGAAGCTAAAGCTGATCTTGTGAGTGGATTTTAATGATTGATACATCTATTACCACCAGACGTGTTTAGAATTTTAGAATTATCTCATTTTTTTAATGAGATATTCTTATTTTTCCGAAGTACTGCAATTTTCGATAATATCGTCGAGTTTTGAAACTTCGCTTGTGTCATTTCAGTTAGAACTCGACTTCTGCAATGTCTTCTTGGTTTGTCTTCAATTGACTATCGGAATGAGTTGGATATGTATATTATACAGGGATTTAAAAACGAATTTTGTCAAGAATAATCGCATTTTGATTGAATGGATTATACCAGCCTTTTCAGCCGTTTTTGCAGTCCATCTTGAAATTTCATTTGTAACGATCGGTGGATTTTTGAACCTTATACTATTTTACACTAGTAATTGAAACACTGTTTCTGATTTTCACTAAATTAGTGAAAATCAGAAACAGCGTTTCAATTAAAGTCAACAGCACGGGTAATAAATTTCGAAAAGAATGCGATAAAAAAAATTGATTTCACTCAGCCCCTATCAAAACAGTTAAAAACAAAACTACTGCTATTGACGGCCTTCGCCGCCACCTGTTTTTGTAGGGTTTTTCCCCTCTGCCGCTCAGCCGTCGTACTGCATCAGCGGCAAGTCCGACTGTACTAGTGTGTCATGCATTTTCATCAAGTAACGATAAACTCAATTTCATATTATACTAGTTTTTTCACGCAGGATTCGGTGCTAAAAATCTGTCAATTTTAATGTTAGGGCCTTGTTTAGATAGGGTTTATATTCTGCAGCTGCAGGGTTTAATCAATCTTTCTTAAAATAATCCAATAAACAATTTGCAGCTTCTCCACCACGTCAAGCAAGCTCATATGAAAGGACATGGAAAAACTTCTGGAAGCCTTCCAGTGTCTTTTTATCCCACATGTTCACCATTTTTTAAAACTGCTGATTAAATAAATGCAACTGCATTTTCAGGTTTCCTTGTAGCGCAATACTAGTTGTTCGCCAACTGTATACTACTTTTCATAACCATAAGATTTTTTTTTAATAAATGATGTTCGTTTTGAGACTCGTTTCTTTTTTTATGGCTATTCTCAGGGGTGAGTTGTTTCACTTATTAACGGTAATTTTTTTGTGGGCGCCAAAGTTCCTAGAGACAATGCGAACCGAATATGAATACTCAAATATAAATAAATATAAAGATAAATATATCAGAAATCGCAATGTCTCACAGACCTCTATCCTGCGATAAATTAAAGAGGTAAGTTTTAAAACAATCAATATATTAATTATATAAGTAAATGAGAATACAAATATGATTTATGAAATTATTTGAAATGGAGTTTATCTGATCAATAAATTGACTTAGTAATGAAAATTAAAATTAATGTGAAAAAATTAAAAAGAAATATCAAATGTTACAATACAAGATGATTGGTCTTTAAAATATAATATATATATATATATATCTTCTGATTGGCTATACTTAGCTTCGTCCAATTATTCTGTAACCATGCAATCGTATTGGGACCTCTACTGGAACCGTTTCTGCCTGTTCCCAAGTTAGTATCTGTTGGGTTTATCGAGGACTTATTTGGCTCACGAAGTATTGGTTCCCTCAGAGTGGTTCAGTACAGCAAGAGGACGAACACCTGCTCCTTGACCAGCAATATAACTTCTTCAACCAATCACGACATGAAATTATAAATAATTACTGTTACTCAAGATTTCCTTTTCTTTACTTTAAAATATAAAATTCAAAAGAAAATGACGGAATGTCGTTCAAATTCAGTGACTCTCGGTAAATTAAAAAAAAGGTAACTTTAAATTTGATAATAAATAGAGAAATAGAGGTACAACCTCTAACAATGAGTCTTATGACCAAAATCAGTAATTACTATTACTTTTATTTATGCTCTTGGCACATAAACGAAAACTGAGCGCAATTGCGCCTCAATTCAATTAAAGATAAAGATAATATAATCACTACCTCACATCCGAGATAGAAATTTAGGTAAAAGATAAACCAGATAAATTTACATATGTGAGATTAACCTCTCATAAATGTAAAAATAATGTCGGTACATCAGGATTGAGACTAGACAGGGCGAATGCTAATAGTTATATGCTTGATGTAACAAACAAATTGAAAATTTAATTAAATGAACCTGAAAAAAAATAACACCAGCAATACTATGAGGGAAAATTCGGAGAAATTCTACTGAAAATTCAA
>JAEQML010066345.1:0-20066 GCA_016904865.1 Pissodes strobi | reverse complement strand
TTCTTTTCCATGTTCGCGCTAGAGCGCAAAATAAGGATCCACGGCATTCGTCGATTTTGCGATTTCATTTGAATTTAGTAATTAGATTTTGCGCACGGCTGTAGAAAAATAACTAGTTCCTTTCATAAGAGTCATTGACCGTAAATTCAAAACTGTTGTGTTATTTTTCCTATATTATCTTTTAAGCTCCTTGAAAAAAACAAGTGAGTTTTGAAAAGCAGCGAAACAAAAGCAACATGGGTTTTCTCTAATGGAACACCCTATATATTTTATGCTAAAGAGAAAGACCTTTTCCTCCTGGTTTCAAAAATATATAATATGTTGACATTCAGTGTATAGTCAAAAGCGGTCTTATCGTGCGGGTCCAAAGGTCACATTTTTCATTAAATGTCATTCCTTTGACAAATTTTACATGCAAAATCTACCACGAATGAAGTTTTTACTGAAAATTGTGCCCTTTGGACCCGCACGATAAGATCGGTTTTGACTATAGATGTTTCAGAAATATTACACATAATTACACATATTACTCACATAATTGCTAATGGCTAGACAACGTGTTCGCTTTATTATTGTTATTATATTGTTAGTAACTCACTTTTCTGGAGCTGTCAAATTAGAAATTGTCAACGTGGTTGTCAAGTATGGGATATTCCGAGGCAGCCATTTGCAATTATGTGAGTTTCAAACTTGAATATTTCTGAAACATCTACTCTGAATGTCAACATATTATATATTTTTAGCCGATCGGACGAAAAACAACACCTTTCCGATGTGTATTCTCACCGCAAAAGTCATGATTCCAGTATATTGTATTCATTGCTTGGCAACATGCAATAACTGTACAGGAATAGATAATAACTGTCCGGGAATATAAGATTTCCGTCCTAGGACGGGAATGTGACATTTCTGTCCTATTCAAACGTCTTGTTTGTCAGATCTGACGTTTATCAAAAGTAACATTTAGCTGTATTTTCCGTAGTTACGTAATAAATTTTAAGCTCGCTCGATTCAAAACTTGATATTATGTTGTGTTTAAATTTAAAACGCCGTTTTTATTTAGAGTAATATTTGGCTCTATTTTTATAAGTACGTATTCTAATTAATTGCGATCGGATAAAAAATAGTATGTGCAACTCGTAGGAAAAGCACATTCCTGGACTCCTGTGTTGCTGGCCTCGGCTGCGCCTCGTCCAGCAATTACCACATTCGTCCAGGAATGTTTTGCTTTTCCTCCTAGTTACAGAATATATTATTTTGAAGCCAGGAGGAAATGTTTTTTCTTTTTAGCGTAAAATATACAGGGTGGCCCATTAGAGAAAACCCATATTGCTTTTGTTTCGCTGCTTTCCGATATTCACTTGTTTTTTTTTCAAGGAGCTTAAAAGATAGTAAAGGAAAAATAATACAACTTTTGCATTTACGGTTTTTTTGGTAAGGAATCACCCTGTGTTCCTGGTGAAACAAAAAAATAGCATCAAAAGGCATTTCGTACATTTTACCCACATTTTACCCTAATTTACGTTTTGTCATTGTTAGTCATTTCAGTGTGAAATGTCAAGGAATTAAAATTAATATTGTGATGATGTTAATAAATAAATCCTTATAGAATTGATATGGGAATGACCAAGATTGGAAACTACATTTTTGTAGGGCAGAAATGGAAGAAATTAAGCAGCCAATATAAGGCACTTTTTAATAACATTAAACTTAATGAATTACACTCGCGTTTAATTACCGAATATTACCAACATAAAGAAAGATTTCACGGGGGTCTAAATAGTTATTTATGTACCAAGGGTACTAAATAGATGATTATGCCCTGAGGGCGATAGTCTTACAAAGCCGAGGGCCTCTGGCCCGAGGGTATGTAAGTCGCCCGAGTGTATATATCCATTAGTACCCGTGGTGCATACAAACTTTTATGTCATACCAATTCGTTTTGAATAATTTTTTTTTTTTATTTAATTGGATTTACCAATTTTTTACTTTTACCTGCGACATTACCTTGACATTATTATTGTCTGCGTTTTTGTTGCTAGGGAGATAAGTATTAAAATCTTTAATGTGTCAAAGTCAAAAGTCAAAAATGGAACAAGATTTCGAAATTCCGGACGAAATTTCAAAAAAGGCTGAAAAGGCAACGCAAAACTTGTTACCGAGAAAATCCAGAGACTCATACGACAAAGATTATGACCAATTTTTGAAGTGGATGTCAGAAAATGCTGTAGAAAACATTGTGCTGTTGGGGTACTTTAATGATCTATCTGAAAAATGTTCCCCGAGCTCTCTGTGGGCTAATTATTCGATGATAAAGAAGACTTTAATGGTAGATCAGAATATTAATATTTGTAATAATTATCACAAATTATGCGAGTATTTAAAGCAAAGGTCAAAAGGGTACCAACCAAAAAATCCAGTGTGTTATCTGGAGAAAATGTCCTAAAATTTATTCATGAGGCACCAAAAATGAAACGTTTTTAATGAACAAGGTCGCATTATTATTTGGTGGATGTCGGCGGCAAGAACTTGTAAATATGTTAATCACACATGTAGAAGATAGAAAATCAGTCTTTGTTGTAACGGTGCCAGAAACCAAAACTGACAAAAAACGAGTTTTCACCATTGTTGATCAAGACGAAATGAGGAGTTTGAAAGTTATAAGAGAATATATTTCTTTGCGGCCACATGGTTGCTCAGAAAAAAGACAAGGCCGCTGTACTATACAACCTGTTGGAAAAAACACGTTTGGGAAAATTCCCTGTATTATTGCAAAATATTTGGGTTTGAACAACCCCGAAAAGTACACTGGTCATTGTTTACGTCGAACGTCGGCAACCCTTTTAGCAGAAGCTGGAGCAAGTATGACTACGCAGAAGCGCCATGGTGGATGGAAGAGTACCACAGTTGCTGAAGGATATTTAGAGGACAGCATATCCTCAAAAAATGAGGTTTCAAGGATGTTGGCAGGAGTCCCATCTGGATCTCGCATTTCTTTACAGAAACTAGAGACCCAGACAATGAATCATGACTCAACCTTTGCTGCAGGAAAATTAGCTATCAGCGGAACCTTCCAGAATTGCCAATTCTATGTACCAATAATATATAAACGTAAATTTATATTTTGTTATTTTCTTAATAAAGAATAAGTTAATCGAAAACTCTTTTTTGCGCCTTAATGCCCGGGTGGGCCATAATGTGTACTTTATGCCCGCACGGGCCATAAAGTGGACTTTATGTCCGCACGGGCATTCAAGGAAAAACGATTTCCAGCGGCGTCCTTTAGGGGCCCATATCTCCATAGGGAGGGAAATATATAGGAACTTGTCACGTTATTTTTTCGTGTTCTATTTGAACCCGGGAGATTTCTCACATTTTCCCGGACACCCTGTATATTCCGTTCACATATTAGAGTCCTCCCCAGTAGGTCATGAAAAAAAATGTGTTGGCCAACCTGAAATCGCCAAATTATATACTTTTTACAATGATGCGCGTAAATAAGTTAGCACCCATAATAAATTATTTGTTCACACCTAACCAATGAAAATGCAATATTACAGGTAATAGTTGTTAGGTTCGAATTCACCTATATTTTAAGATGACGTTGTTTGGCAACGATGTCTATAATTATTATTGTTGAACAAAAATATCCTTTATTTTCTAAATCTTTGACAATAATGAGCCTATAATGAATAAAATAAAGCATTCGCGTTTGCTCTTTACCTATCCTTGTTGGATGTTCGTAATTGTATAGTTTATTTAAAAAAAATTAAGTAAAAGCATTTGCCTAAATTTTATGCATATCACCCATTGTCAATCATATTATACAGTGGTAGAATGTTAAATATTGGCATAAATTGCCAGCATTTGAAGCCATACCTAGATTAGAACTTAATATCTCAAAATCTCAATAATAATTATTTTAGGTATACGTAAATGAAAACTGCTTTTTGCCTACTCTGCACGCTTGCTACTCAAGTCGCTACTGCGTGACAAGGACAAGAGACAAGACAACACGACACGACCAAAAAATATTTTCCTAGTAGAATTATTTAAGAGTTCTCTTTGACGCCGCGCCGCGCTGGGCAAATTTCAAGCGCACAAGTTTGGCAACGTGGCCGGGCACGCGGTCGCTTTAACGCCGAGACTCGCTCGATGGAAGCAGGCTCGAAAAGTCTGCTTCCATAGGAGATTCAAATTTTTAACATGGGATGAGTTTTCTATTGTGTACTATAATATTCTTTGGTTATATATAACAAATAAATATCTTTTACATTCATTTTAAAATTGCAACCAAATGCAAGCGGCTTTTTCTACCGATTTGAATGATTTTTCAGTTGAGTTCATATGATGCTGATGTGCTTAATAAGTAAATACCATCAAACATACTGTAGATGTTTTACAACACTCCAATATGTCTTTGACACAAAAATGTAAAAAGAAGTTTAAATTTGGCACTTTTCAAAAACAGCCAATGTTTCTCATTTCTTATGCTTCGACATATTGTGCGGCGGCTGAGCTGACTCCTCAAACCTCTATTTTCATCTCCAAGATCTCGAATGAATGACGCATCAGATGCGACAGTAATGGAATATCTAAAAAAAAATTTTGGCGAAAGTGAAAAGTTCTATATTGAAAATGTACCCGTTAAGTCGGGCGAATACAAAGCTTTTAGAGTGAAGGCCAGAAAGGAACTTGACGACAACCTCATGAACCCCCAAAATTCATCTGAACATATAGTTATTAAAAAATTTCAGGAGATACAGCCATTTCGTTCACAGTTTCCAAGCAGTTACAACAATCAGGGAAACAGCTACAACCGAAGCTTCAACCGCTGTTCGTAAAAAAACAATTTAACAGATTCTCACAAGCCTCAAACATACATAGTTATTCTACAAGGGCTAACAACAACAATACAGCCCTCTCTACAAACCAGCTTCCATTCAGAAAAGCTTTTGCTTTGCTGCAAATTGCTTTTGCAGCAACATTATACAACCAACTACCAGCAAGTCTAAAAGAAATAAACTCATTTACTAAGTTCAAAAAAAAACAGTAAAAAGCTATCTCATTGAGAGATATTTCTATAAAGTCAATGACCACTATACGATTTTACGATAGTTCCTATTTTAATGCATTTTAGCTATATAACCTAATTAAGTCAAGTCATCTTTAATTTATAAATTGTTAAAGACTGGAGGCTCCAGATGAGAAGCTCAAGTCTTGTTACTGTAAGTTTCTGTGAGATGTTGTAGTAAAACTTTTGTAGCTTTTTAGTTCTTAGTTTTAAATATTGTTTTGTTAACTATTCCTATACAACTTGTAATTGTCAAAACAGGAAGATTGAAATAAATAAATAGATAAATAAATACATAAATAAATAAATAAATAAATAAATATAGTAGTGGCACACACACTAAAGGGAGATCCTATGGTGCTCGACGAGCGGTGTGTGTGTGCGAAGATGTTGACTGACACGGTTCTTGAATAGTTATAGGTTATGTTGATTGACACGGTTCTTGAATAGTTGTAGGTTGTAATTAGGGGGAAACAGATGTCCTGGGAGGGAGTTCACAGTGATGCAGTGCGCCAGACAAAGGAGTTCTTGTAAAGCGATGTTCTAGGTGTTTCCAGTTGTACGACGAACTGGTGCGCTCTTGCCGTCTGTCGTGACTGTCTGACAGGAGTTGCCAGGGGCGGGATGAGGGAGGCCAAATTCTGGAAACATCTGCCGTGAAAGTATGTGTAAAACAGGGAAATCTCGGCCACATATCTGCGGTGTTCCAGACTATCCAGATTCCGGATCAATTCCAGGTCGCCGACAAAAAACACAGCTCTCTTCTGGATGGAATCCAGCAGTTTTAGGGTGTGCTTTGGTGCGGCACCCCAGATGTGTGAGAAATATTCTAAGCATGGTCTTATTTGCGCTTTGTAAAGCAAAAGCAACTGCGGCGGTGTATACAGTTTTTTGTTGCGAAATAGCGCACCAAGCATTTGGGAGGCTGAGTTTGCAATGTTAGCGACGTGGTCATTCCAGGACATATTGCTATTGACCGAGACACCCAGCAGTTTGATTGACGAGGATGAAGGAATGATCGATCCTGCTATAATGATGTCAGGACCCGCCGCATTGGCCCTCTTGATAAACGTGGCTGCTTGGGTCTTTGCTGCATTGAACTGGACCAAATTTCTGTAAATACCTTTTTCGTAAGACAGAGAAAAAAGCCTGGAAAAAACGGGTGTTAGTTGGTTGGCGCAGTTCTTTAATACGATGGCGGCAGGTATTCCGTCCGGTCCTGATGCCTTTTGCGTATTTAGTTCTTTAAGGATTTTACGAATATCACGGTGATGGAACTTGACTTCTGCCATGGTAGTGTTGATGTTCGATATGGTGGGGAGAGTATTGCCGTGGGGGGTGGTTGATCTCCCACCTGCGAAGTTAAACTGGCTCTCACTAATCATTCCTCTACATCTCCAAGCAAGTCGATCATAAACCATGCTATCAAACAGCTTTGCCACTGTGTTCTGTTTACAAACTCCACGATAGTTACTAATATCACTTGGATTCCCGGACTTAAATATTGCTTCCAAATATCAGGAAAGGTTTGCATTCTCAGATAAGTTAAATAATAGGTTTGTTCTAGTATGACACTTCGGAAGGTTTGAAGCCATCCGGAGTTTGCGCATAACGATATAAGCGTCACTTTTATTGCTATGCGCAAACTCCGATGGCTTCAAACCGTCCGAAATTTCATGCTAGAACAAACCTATTGTTTGCAATGGTTTACTTAGGGTAAAGACACATTGCTTCAGGAAAATATTTGGAATAGAATCAGGATCACATGAGACCTTATTTGGGAGATCTGAAATATTTGCAATTAATATTAATACCAGTGAAAAATCGAAGCTAAGCCTTTTTGGACTTTTTGCCATCGTCTTTACCTAAGAAAGCAACCACAATAAATGTCCTCGTCCGATTTTTTTTCATTTTTCGTTTAGCTTTTTTCATGTGAGATACTTTCGACGCAACTTGATTCTCTGGTAGACTCGTACTTTGCAGAATAATTCTTAATTTCGACTTTTAATCCAGCAAATATATTAGTGGCTTCAGGAGTCCAACCTTATTTTTCTGCAGAAAAATAGCAAAGCCCTTTTATTTTTTACATATCAACATATGAAGCTCTTCTCTAAGCCTATTTATTATCTTTCAAAAATATTTTGCACTTTATCCATAATCAATAAGTTGACAACATTGTTCTATATTCAGATATATGTCCAGCTTTATAATGGTTGTTTTTTATATTTTTCAGAAAATGGCGGCTTATTGTCTGGAAATATGCTCCTCTATACCACGATAGGCGGCTGTCTTATTGCCGTAGTTACAGGCGCTGTGGTGGTGGGATATCTCTGTTGTAGACGAAAAGACAACACCGAGTTGGCCTCGCCGAACCGCGAAAAGAAAGGATACCAAAAAGGTAAGCATCTTTTAAAGTATCCGGGTTTTATTTATTTTTTACTTTTTTTTATGCTTCCCGAACTACACTACACACATTCGGCAAAATTAGGGGAAAGGGTAAAATTTACCCCAAATTTAACATCAATTTTTTCTGGAACTTCACCCGATTCCAATTTGTTTCAGTATATGAAAAGCAAATTAAAACTGACTTAAATGCCCGTTTTTGTTCTGTGTGGTATCTTTGCCTTTAATAAGATAGTTACGGGCATGGATGATTTCGTTGGTGCATGTACCTGAGCATTACTTGCACTTAGAGCGCTTTTTTCATCTCCAGGTAACCAAGGTGTTAAGCCGCCAGACCTCTGGATCCACCACGACCAAATGGAGCTGAAAGCCATGGAAAAGCGCCATTCGACGAACGACGGAGCCAGCAGCAGCGGCGCCTTGACGCTACCGCGCAGCGTCATCGGTAACGACTACGAAACCCACGAGAGTATACATACTAATTCTTTAGATAAGTGTACATACGTTCCTAATTATGGTAAGTCAATTTAGATTGTTTCGTTTGAAATATGACCATATCTTGATTAGTTTTGTTTAAAAGCGCTGCTGCAGTGGCACAGCCGGCTCTTGAAAACGGCAGTAGCAGTGGTAATAGTATTTGTTTATCACACTTTTATAATTGCAAAACGAGCAATTTTCACGCACGAGCCGTAAACGCTTACTTGCCATACTTGTTGCGCAATATCATATTTCTGAATATTTGATTTACCTGAGATGAAACAGTTTCTACTAGTTCAAAATCATGTGCCAACAGGCCTCTCATGTGTGTCACCTGTGTAAGCCTTTAAAGCTATTTATATCCACGGGACACATTATTTAGATTAGTTCAACATGAAAGGATTCAGTGTTGAATGATATAAAATTAGAGAAAGCAACTAAAAGTCGCGATATACTCATTACGATTTGAAACAATTCAGTACTTTGTACATATAAACCGCATGTTTGTATACATAAGTCAACCGTCTCTGTCCTATCTTACTTGTTATTCTATGATTAGTGGTTTAATATTCGTTTCATATTAGTTTTGATGCACACATTGCTTGCCTTTGCACATTATAGGTGAAGATAGATTCAAAAAGCCCAGGTCAAAGATTACGCTACCAGTCGACTCCAAACCGCCCAGAGAACGTAAGTAGACCACGCTTTGTGTGCTATACATTCTACACATGTTATTTAGCCACATTTTTATCTGTCTTATTATAATATCACAATAATATTTGAGGGGCCTAAATACAAAAATCACCTTCTCCATTTTTTATTTATTTAATTATTTGTCTAGGAGCAAATTGCCCAATTACAATAATTACAAAAACTTCCAAAGTACAAAAATTATAAAGAGTAACAACTATAAAACTATAATATTGAATATAAAAAGAGAACAGACTAAAATAAAGTAAAATATACAAAGCATCATGGTTATTAAAATGCCACTAGCTGAAGTTGCTTTAGGAACTGAGATTCCAAATTATAGTGACTGTTAGCCAGTCTGTATGCTCTGGAGATAAAAGAGTTGTACCCGTAGTTAGTTCTGTGATTAGGAACAGAAAAACTAAAAGTTGAGCGTGTTGCTCTTTGATCGTGCATGAAGGCCTATTTTATTTAAAAGCTCAGATGCAGATACTCTATTATGAAAAATATTATAGAACGTCAAAAGATCTCTTCTCTGGTGACGCATTAAAATCGGGAGCAAGTTTAGTTAGGACAGTATTTCTTCATCGTACGCTATATGTTTTAGAAATTTGTGTTGAACACGTTCAAGTGCGTTCCTATGGACATTGTAGTGTGGAGACCACACAGTTGAGGAATACTCCAAGTAAGGACGAACGAGTGCACAATATTGCCACTTCAACGCGACCACACTATTGAAATCAGCAGTACATCTCTTGATGAATCCAAGCATCTGGAATGCCTTATTAACAATGTTGGATATATGGGTGATAAAATTGAGGGAGTTATCCGGTGTTATTCCCAAATCCTTCACCACAGAAATTCTTTCAAGGGATACCCCATCAATAGCTTAGTTAAAAGTAACTGGATCTCTACACCGGTAGAAAGTCGTGGTTTTACATTTGGAAGGATTCAATGACATTCTGTTCTCTTGACACCATTCCACCAAGCCATCCAGGTCAAGCTGAAGTCCCTCACAGTCACCAGGCTCAAGTATCTGACAGGATAATTTTAGGTCATCAGCGAACAATTTAAATTCACTGTGTTCTGTGCTTTCAAAGATGTCACTAACCCAAATGGGAACCTTGTGGCACTCCAGAAGGAATTTCAATTTCATATGAGTAAAACTTGCCTATTCTAACAATCAGCCTTCGCTGGGACAAATAGCTCACAAGCCATGAGAGAAGTGGATTGTCAAGACCTAACACTGTGAGCTTGTGTATTAGTACATCATGAGGCACTCTATCAAAAGCTTTGGAAAAGTCAGTGTAGACAGTATCAACCTGATACCCATTTTCCAAAGCATTCGACAGACCGTCAACGTGAGTAAGAAGATTTAATTCAGTAGATCTTCGAGGACGGAAGCCAAATGGTTGATTCGTGACAAGTGAATCAAGTATGGGAGTGAGAAAATCACACACCAGGCTCTCAAACAACTTTGGGATGACACTCAGAATGCTTATTGGTAGCTGATGGCCGAACTCCCGTTTTGAACATGAGACTTACAAAACTCAGCTTGCAGAAACCCGCAAAATTCCCCTCAGAGAGACACAAGTTGAAGATATGGAACAGTGGCCTGCAATGTTTTAGAAAAATTGGTGGTGTAGCATCTGGCCCAGGACCCTTGTTGGTATCCAAAGAAGAAAGCTTTGCATAAATTTGAGATATTAAAATGTTATGTCCAGAAACGTTAATATCAGTGGTAGAAAGCCCAGCAGAGGGGAGATACTCAGAGTCCCCACCATACATTGTGACAAAGTAGTCAGCAAATATATTTACCGCATCTTGACCTGAGCAGCTCTTCCTGTTTTCATAGGAGAACTCACTAGGGTAATGATTATTTTGACGTTTACTATTAACGAAAGACCAGAATTGTTTTAAATTGGAAAATAAAGATTGCTCAGTAGTATTTATATATCCTCTATAGCTAATGCGAGTTAGTTCCTTACACAATCCTCTGAGTCTAGAAAACTTCTTATAAAAATGCACTGAATGTGTGGATTTGTATTATTTGTGTGCTATCTTTTTAGCTATAATGCAATTTTTTAATTCTAATGAATACCATACAGGACATTTTTCAGCCGAGTACTTTTTTAGGGGTACAAACAAATCGATACACAAATACAGAACCTCATAAAAAATATTCAACATGACATCAACAGTCTTTTCCCTCCACAGGGCATCCCAATAAAATTCATCCAGAAAGTCAAAGCCTTCAAACCTCCATAAATTGTCACTTGTTAATGTGCTGGCGCCAATCTCCACATAGAGTGGCGGATGATATAAGTGGAGGAGCTACAGAGAGATCGGGCGATACACACAGCAGTGGTAGCATTCTGAGTCAACACAAGGTCCAGCAAAGACTCGCGAGCATTTAGAACATGATTAACCTGAAACAAGTTGTGAAATGCACAGGCATTAGAAACTTCTTCAGTTGATGCAACCTCATCCAGAGGGGCACCTCTAGCAGATGTTACTGAACTTTACCCAAATGCCATGAGGCAAGTTGAAATCTCCAATCACACAAAGAGTTGAGTCAGGCATAGCAGAAGTAAGACTATCCAATGTTTCGGTAAAAGTTAAATAACACAAGGCACTGGACCTTAGTGGAAAGCAGACTGTACCCAAGATTAGGTTTGCTTCTCCAGAACCAAATACTAACTGATGAAACTGCCGCCGCTATTACATCCTTGAAAGAAGGAAAAGCTCCAGGGCCAGATGGGATACAATCAGAATTTCTTAAATTCCTTGATGACAATTATGTACAAATGTTAACTGACATTTTCAACGATATTTACAATACGGGAAATATCCCAAAAGAATGGCTCGTCTCCGAATTCATAACGTTACCGAAGACACGGGGAGCCAAAACATGTGGGGACTATAGATTAATCAGCTTGATGAGCCACTTGTTGAAGCTGTTTCTTAAGATAATTCACCGAAGAATCTACAGAATATGTGAGGAGAAAGTAGCGGATACACAGTTTGGCTTCATGAAGGGAGTTGGTCAAGGGATGTTCTGTTTAGTTTGCAAGTCCTGTTTCAGCGATGCCGCGACGTGAGTTGTGACGTTTTCGCTTGCTTTATTGATTACCAGAAAGCGTTCGATAAGTTACAGCACGAAAAAATTATGCAAGTGCTGAGAAACACTGGATTAGATGACAAAGAGATTAGAATCATAAGGAACTTATACTGGAATCAAGCAACCACCATAAAGCTCAATATAGCGGAACAGGGTAATGTCATTGCTATACAACGTGGAGTTAGACAGGGCTGTATTCTCTCTCCTCTGATCTTCAACTTATACTCGGAGGAAATATTTACTGCAGCCTTGGAAAACACCGACCGTGGAATCCTGCTGAAAGGAGAACGTATCAATAACATTCGATACGCAGATGACACTGTAGTATTTGCCGACAGTCTGATTGGCTTGCAAGAGTTGATGAACAGGATAAACGATGCCAGTGAACAATAAGTAAAACCAAGTTCATGATAATAAGTAAGCAGGGCATCCGAAACTGGAACAACTGTTTATCAGAGAGAGTCCAGTAGAAAGAGTGTCCAAATTCACTTATTTGAGCAATGGGACCACTCAAGAGATTAAATGCAGAATAGAAAAAGCAAGACAAACCTTTATCAAAATGTCAAAACTCTTTAAAAGCCACAATTTGGACCTAAACATCAAGGTCAAAACCCTTCGATGTTACGTTTTCTCGGAGTAGAGTCATGGACATTAGTAGAGGCGACCCAAAAAAGACTTGAAGCATTTGAAATGTGGGTATACAGGAGAATTCTGAGGATCTCGTGGGTGGACAGGGTGTCTAATGAATCAGTACTGGAAAGAATGAACAAAGGAAGGGAAGTGATCAACACTATAAAAAAAAGGAAACTTGAATATCTGGGCCATATAATGCGAAACGAAAACAAATATCAGCTCCTTAAAGAAATTCTCCAGGGAAAGGTCTATGGCAAGGGAGGACCCGGAAGGCGTAGGATATCATGGCTGAAGAACTTAGAACATGGTTTTCCAAAACAACCACTGAATTATTCAGAGCAGCCGTAAACAAGGTCATTATAGCCAGGATGATCGCCAATATTCGGAACGAATAGGCACTTGAAGAAGAAGAAGTTATGAACCTAAGCTATTTGGAGAATGTGACTTTTGACAAAAATATAAGATGCAATCCTAAAAGAAAGAATTGAACCCAAACTAACCAAAAAAAAGAGGGAAGGTTTCACACAAAAAATAAACCAAGCTACAAGAAAATTATATACAATTTAAATACCACTTTTTACAGATCAGATCTGAAAAACCGACATTTCTTCTACATAGTGGCACCAATTCTTCTCATCTGCTGGCACATTAATAACTTCTGTTTCATCAATAACATGTGTTAAGAAATGCAAAAAGTCATGAATTCTCTAGTCTTCCCCGTAGTGTGTTTTGTTTTATGTTTTGGCATAGTGGTCTGGTTAATTTTTTAGCCTGTATGTTTTTCTCCTTGGACAACAATTATTGGTAATTCGCCTACATGATTGAATACTAAAATACCAGGAGGATGACTTTTTAGTGTTCTCGTTAATCGTTGCCTTCCAGTCCCTATTTGATACGTCAGTTCCTAGTTTTTTGATAGTGGCACATTTACTTATCATCTCAATGTTCTCATTTGGATCTATGATTACTTCTTGCCCTTTAATATCAGTTTCGATATTCCCAAAAACACGATCGGGTGACAAAAAACTATGACCCGTTATGCGAAAAACTAACTGAACAGAAATATTTTTAGGGGCATTAAGAAACCAATAGCTGAGCTTGCCTACTAAAGTCTTGTTTTTATTTTGACCTCGGATCCATCGCTAATAAGCCTTACTTTTGTTCTTAGCCTGCTGAGCTCTTTTCTACTTATCTGGTTGTGGTAATCGTGGTAATCTTTTTCTTGGAGTCTCCCCGACTGCCTTATATACTGGTTTTACTGTCAGTTCCATTTTAAGATAACACTATTTAATTAATTACTTAAAACACCACCATAAAGTCTAATATAAACAGTTGTTTTAACTCGACAAGACAGTGATTAAAAATTCGAATCGGCAGCTATTGCAAGTTTTTTATTGGCTGGCGAAGAATGTGATTTATGCATCCGAAAGAGTCGTGGACAATGTTAGTTTTGCAACGATGCCGCAATTTTAGGACTGATTTAGTACAGGAGAATGTTACTTTTGTGTGATTTTAATGCCGGATTCACATGCAATTCATCATGGAGAAAAATATTTCAGTAAAAAACGGATTTTTAAATAAGTAGAGAATGTGAGTTGCATTTATACCCCTCATTTGTTCTTACTCATTATCAAAGCTTTGTATTTTAAAATTACTTACAATCAGCTTATGTTTTAGTTCCTTATATTAACGCTCTAATATATTGGTTATCATAATCGAATATATTGAGATTATAGTTAGCAATATGGAAAATTGCAGCGTTTGATATATGTTCCTATAAAATGTTCTTTATTACAGCAATAGCGACCCCGATTAACACGGCCACCCTCAGCCAGTCTAGTTCCGATTCGACCCCGTCCACTAGGCCTAACTATCCTCGAACGAATTACCAAGTGCCCCGGACCCATATGTCACTGGAATCCACGCCGAGTAACGCCGCAGTGGATAATGTATATTCCGCGCACCCTGGATCCGTTTCGGCCTTTGACGCCACTGGGGCTAATACGTCTAGTTATTTAAGGTGCGTCGGACCTAAGATGGTATCCTAGCGGCGCGACGTGCGGTCCATGGAAGCAAGGGAAGCATTGCTTTCCTTAAAATTCTAGAAACAATGCTCCCCAATTTAATACTATTCTGTCTCACGAATAATAATTATGAACACGAAATATTAATCTTAGTGTGAAGCAGGTTTCAGTATATATTTCATTTTTGTGATCAGGCGTACAATGTCGCAATCGGCCTTGGTTCATGTCGAGAAGAACAAACGGCCCATGGCCGACTTCGACATTGGAGGCTGGATCACAAAAATGAAATATATATTGATAAGTGCTTCACGCTAATTATTATTCATACTTATTATTATTGGGACAAAATAGTACTAAATTGAGGAGCATTGTTTCTAGAATTTTAAGGGAAGCAATACTTTCCTTGCTTCCATAGACCGCACGCCGCTGTATCCATACATATTTAACCCAAACAAATCGCGGAGTTGAAAAAAAGCTTAAGCGCGACTCAGCTTATATTCTGCTCCCATATGAATCTGTGAAATTACTGCTAATACACGCTTTAACACAATGTTTTATGAAATTAGCTTAGATCTAAAACACATGGAGATGATTAAAAATGGCCATACGAGGCGAACGGCTAAAATATGTGTTTGGAAAGTTGTGATAAAAACTGTTATGCCATTGGATAATATCTTCATTCTGATTAATGAATTGTGAAGTCATAATTAATTTTGACAGCCATGCATTTATATGGGACAATAATTTAAACCAGTGAGTCGAATTTAAGCTGGTCTTGTACAACTATTCCCAAGTGTTCCAAAAACGCAGATTGTTTGAAAAATACAGGGTTTTGAAAACATTTTCGTTCCATTTACAGTCAGCAACCTCCGCCTGGGAGTACGTACGCACCCGGCATGAACGTCCTCGCAGAGTCGCAGGCGGCCAAGAGGATACAAGCTCAAGGGCATCCCCTTAAAAGTTTCACAGTACCTGCACCCCCTCCTGTTTCGGCACCCGGTACGCCTCAACCGAAACATATAGGTAAGTCTACTTTTAAAATAAAATTATCTATTATTTGATAATTAATTAATTATTATGTGATGTTATTTAGAACCGAATATTGAGTTTTACCACCGATGTCAATGTTTGTTGTCTTACGCGAGCATTAAAACATTTTATTATGCATAAATTCAATCTATCCTGACCTATGTATGGACTACTTATATATAAAAACTCTAACCACTTACATCAAGCCCCGATTGTCCAAAAGAGAAATCTAAGTTGCTGTTTAGAACTTCCAGCCGCCCATTTTTTAAAGCCGAACGTATTCTATCAGTGATTAACCTGTATATTTTAGAATGTGCCTGCTATATATTTAAGCATTAATATCCAAGAAGTGGCATGGTCAGAGAACAACCAATACATCCCAGTGGGCTATCAAATCACTCAAGCCCTTTAAGTCCCCGGGACCGGACGGAATTGCTGCAGCTTTGCTTCAATAGGGAATCAGAGAAACAGACTCCCTGTGATAACTAAAGACCGCTTCCGGGTCTAATATAAATTCCCCAGGGTCCCTAATATACTCGCTAGAAGTCAGCAGGGGACTCTGGGTTAAAGCTATCTGTTCCTCTGATCTATCTCGATTCAAGTCAAGCACCAAGAGCTCATCCACACTCGGGGGCTTCTGGTGCGCGGTTGCCGTCGACTGAGGGGTTCGGAAAGTAATTTTTTTATGACAATATTTATGTCTATGTTTTTTCACGGGATGCCAAGTCGACTACTCGCTATTTCAAAGAATTCGTAGACAACGTTCAACCCGTAAACTGAATTCACTGTCAGTCCGGGGGAAATGAAGGTGGGCCCACCAAAGCCTTCCCCGCTATCCAAGGGAAATTGTAGATAGCAGCCACCACAGAACATCTATCAGCAGCAGGCTGAATTAAATACAACACAAGGTTATAGTGGGCAATAAATTTGTCTTGGGCAAAAAATTTAGAACACCCTATAGATGTATAGGAGTTCCAGTTGATTCTAAGAGTCACCCTGTATATGGGGACTACAAAATTAACTCAAAGGCTTAAATTCAATTAAAACAAAACTTCGGCTTACTTTCTCCCTTAGGACGAAACGATCTTAATCAAATGTTTGAAGAACAACGGTAGTGGGAAAGATTCCCAGGGGGGTCTACTAGCAGGGGACTTTTTATTTTATTTTTGATTAACTTGTGAGTTATTCGTCTCAGTAGAGTCGTTTCTTTCCTCGAGATTGTCGAAAATCGGCTAAGTCCTGAGGTTGCAAAATTCGGTAGGAGGCTGATTCGGTGCCAGTTGAGAGTGCTGGTCCTAAAATGCCTTTTTCCTCGCTTCGGGGCCTCTTTCGCTCATCCGTAAGCTTTCTACAGCCCTATCTTTTTCCAGATGTCGAAAAATTGACGGAAAATCTCATAAATTCCTTAGAGATATGGGGCTAGGAGCTAAATGGATGAGTTGGTCGTCCCGTTAGTGTGTTTTTCTGCCTTATCCACTCATTGGTTTTGTGTTCCCTTAGTAATATTCCCAATAACTTGCGTTCGATGGCGCTCTGATGTAGGTACTCTTAATTTGTTAATCGTTTTTTTGGTCAAGACCCATGTTTCGGAGCCGTATGTTACTATTGGGAGAATGCATTCGTTTTGTCTTCATTTCCATGAGGATTTTCGTATTTAGGATGTGTTTCAATTTACCGTAGGCGCCCAGCCTAGTCCGATTCTTCTGTCAATTGCTAAGTCTTGATATTGTTTGTCGAAGGAGATTGTTTGGCCTAGGTATATGTACGATTCGACTTTTTCAATTGTTTGTCCGTGAATTGTGATTGTTGTTCCTTCTGTTGTGTGTACTTTGTTTTTGTACTGTTCATTTCTAGTACTACTTTTCTCGATTCTTCTTGTAGTTGTTCAAGCATCTCTGTGAGTTCATCTTCGCCCTTTGCAAATAATACAATATCATCGGCAAATCTGAGGTTTTGTAGGTGTTCGTCTTTTCTTTTCCTGTCCAATTCAGTTCTTTGAAGACGTTCTCAAGGACCAAGGTGAAAAGTTTTGGCGAGATGATGTCACCTTGTTTAACACCACTTTCGGTTTTGACTTTATTCGTGGTTTCGTGAACTCTTATTGTCATTGATGATTTTTTGTGGATGTTATCAATTAGATTTATGTACCTTTGATCTATTCTAGCGTTTCTCATTGAATTAATTATTGCCCAGTTTTCTATTGTATCAAAGGCTTTTCTAAAGTCAATAAGTGCCATCCATATCGGTATGTTATATTCCGACATTTTTCCCATTATCTGTCTTACTGTATGGAGATGTTCGGTAGTGCTAAAGTGGCTGCGAAATCCGGCCTGCTCTTTTGGCTGATATATGTCGAACTTATGCTCAAGTCTGCTCAATTCTGATGAATACCCTGTAGATTTGGGATAAAAGGCTGATTGGTCGATAGTTTTCAAGGTTAGTCGGGTCACCCTTCTTGTATATGAGAACTACTATTGCATTTTCCCAGTCTTTTGGGGTGCATTCTTCCGATAAGCGTTTATTAATCCTCGGTTTTCATGTCCGCCTCTTTCAGCATCTCTGGCAGGATGTTGTCTTCGCCGGCTGCCCTGTTATTTTTCATCTGTATTAAGACTTTTTCCAATTCTTCTCTTATTATATCTGGTAGTTCCTCTGAATTGACGTTGATTATTTTGTTATTCTTATTTGTATTTTCAATGTTCACAGTTTCTTCTTTGTATGTCTTACTTTCATTTAGATCCTTATAAAATCCTTCATTTAGATCCTTATAAAATGATTCTATCACTTGCAATGTATCTGCTCTATCTTCAACTATATTGCCATTTTTATCTTTTAACTTTATTATTCCTTTTTTCTTTGTGTTTTGTCTTTTAAATATTTTTAGACCTTTGTTGTTTTCTATTAAGTTTTCTATCTATCGTGTTTTATTTTTCATTATATCCTGCTTCGACATTTTTCTTACTGTCTTATTAATTTCTACGTATTCCACTGTGTCTCGTTTTCCATCTTTAATAAGCTATCTCCTTTTCTCTAAAAGTTGTTTCGTGTCGTTTGACAATTTGTTGTCTGTTGTGTTTGGTTCTTTGGCTAGATACTCTGCTGTATCTTTTATAACTCTTATTATTCTTCTATTTGTACTGTCAAGGTCTTCATTGGGTTGTCTCGGGTTTTGAGAAAAGTTCTGTTGTAAGTGTTTTTTTATATAAGTCTGTTTGTTCTTTTAGTTTTTCTACATCGATTTTGCAGCTCTTATTTTTTTATCTTTCTAGCTCTTTCCAATCTTGTATTTATGGATACCCTGCATCTTACCATTCTGTGGTCGCTGCCGGCTGTGAACGGGTTGACGACGTCCACATCCTGTATTATATCTTTGTGCCTTGAGGTGATAAAATCAATCTCGTTCTTGGTCCGTCCGTCTGGGCTTCTCCACGTCCACTTCCGTTTTTCCTTCTTTTCGAAGAAAGTGTTCATTAGATAGAGTTTCTCGTTTTCTAGAAAGTTGGCGAGCATTTTTCCTCTTTCGTTTCTTGTTCCGATGCCAAACTGTCCTATGTATGTTTCTGTTGGGTCTGTGTTCTTCCCAATTTTTGCGTTAAAGTCACCTACTATGATGACTTGTGATGTTCTCTTTTCACTGAGGGCTTTTGAAGCTTTGAAGTACGGGCATATATCTGGATGAATTTAAGAGTGTGTGTTTTGTTGATACTAAGTGTTATGTATAATACTCTGTCTGATATTGTTTTCAGAGTTCTAAGTTTTGACACAATTCTTTTGTGAACTAAAATTCCGACCCCTCCTGCATTTCCTTCTTCGATCTCCTTTGCGTCTCGTTTCGGCTATACCTACTATCAAAGTATATGTAAACTAGTAAGTTCACTCAGCGGTAAATCCTTTGATGTAATTCAGCCACATTCTTTTATATCAAGTGACAACTGGAGATGACCGATGCGCTGCGTAAGTGTCCGATTGATTCACGTGGCTTTCTCTAGTCAGAGATGTATTCAGGAGATTGTATGGACTCGTACCGAAAGACCTACTGAATGCCGGCCGGGTGAAAAATCAAGTGAAACTGAGCAAAGTTGTAAAAATATTTTCATAGAAGGAAATTGAAAAAAAATTTGCTATACGTTTGTCATTTTTAGGTGATACCACTGTTGCTATCTCAGAATCTAACAAGAATTTAACAACACTGCAAATCGATCTTGAAAAGGCATCAATAATGGCAACTTTCTAATTTAATCAAGCTTGTAGCTTTGACCGTTTCAAAGATATCAATAATAATGGAATTACCTAAAATTTATTTAAAAATATATAATAATATAATACTTCGGAATCTCATTTTTACTACACTTCTTTGGTTTCATGAAAGTGATTTTTCAAGGCCACGTTATGACATGGTTTATGTTTTCGTCTCGCGTTACGGCATTTTTGTATCGTTGATTGGACGACTAACCAAAACTAACCAAATCTATTAATATTGATTATAACATATTGGAACCGCTTTAAATGATTGAAATAAGTTGAGAAAAAGTGAAACTATCCGAAAGTTGAATCGACGACTAGACTAAACTAAAACAGAGTTTTATCCACAATACCGAAACAGAATATTTGCACT
>JAEQML010066344.1:0-20066 GCA_016904865.1 Pissodes strobi | reverse complement strand
ATAAGTGCTGGTGCTGGCACGTTTTTTAACAAAAGTTAATTGGAAAATGTTTTTATCGATGAATATAATAATCTACCAAACAATTTTAACTTCTGCTAAATATCAAATCCAATTCATAGATAGCCCTTTTTAACCGAATTGAAAAGGTTGCCTATAATTTCAGTTTCCTAATTCCTAAACATTGTTACGTTGTTTCTTAAATATTGCACTAGGCTAGGCTGATATCTTCCTTTCTAGTATGACAGGTTCATCATGGAAGAGATCTTAACTGATTCTCCTCTACATGATAATCAGCAGCATTTAAAGATCCTTTACACAAATAGTGCACTATGTAAAAATCGACCTCTCCTATTGGTCGATCCAGCTCGTATTGCGATATGTCTGCGTGATACAATCGATTTCTGTCGAGAGCTCTTGTGGTGTAGAGCTTTAGACCATTGGGTCTCACCTGGAAAACGCGGGTTCGAACCCCGTTTCTTTTTTTTTCTTTTTTTTAAGATTATGTTTCTAAACAGCTTTTTTTCTTGGTTTTGGGTATGTCTTGGGTTAGATTGGGTTAGTTTCCTTTTCTTGAGTCCCCGTAGCGAGCGAAGCGAGCGGAGGGCCATGCGGATTGACCAATGGGAAAGGTTGATTTTTACATAGTGCACTATTTGTGTAAAGGATCTTATAATGCTAATCAGTACGCCTACAGAAGGGTGAAGTCGACTGAAACGGCTCTCCATTCTGTAGTTAGAAGGGCTGAAAAGGCAATAGAAAACAAAGAGATGGCGCTAGCGCTCTTCTTTGACGTAGAAGGAGCTTTCGATAAGGCTAAAACGAAAACTATCTGTCAAGCCCTCCAGACCAAGAAAACACCAGTTCATTTGGTCAAGTGGGTAAACACGGCACTGGAAGACCGAAAGATCAGCGCCACGCTGGGAGAAGTTCGCGTCGAAGCTGGGGTAAGAGGGGGTTGCCCACAAGGCAGCTGCCTCTCGTCACATTTGTGGTGCCTGGTGATGGACAGCCTCCTGAGAAGGTTAAATCTTGAGGGATTCTACGCACAAGCATATGCTGGCGACGGGCAAGTTCGTGAGAACGGTCTGCGAGCGTATGCAGGTGGCGTGTCGGATTGTTCAAGGTTGGTGTAAGGAAAATGGTCTCTCAATAAACCCATGGAAGACCGAACTCATTCTCTTCACATGGAATCGAAATCTAACAGGTTTTATACATCCCATACTCTACCAGACGAGACTGAGCCTAAGTCAACAAGTCAAATATTTGGGAGTTATTTTATACAGTAAATTGACGTGGAAGGCACACGTTGAACAGGTGGTGAATAAAACAACCGCGATTATGTGGCAACTAAGGAGAACGGTAGGTAGGAAGTGGGGTTTAAAGCCTTACATCCTCCAGTGGCTGTACACTGCTGTGATAAGACCGAGGATTTCCTACGGATCCGTGGTCTGGTGGCCAGAGCCACTAATGCCCAGAAACTGGCCCGACTGCAAAGGCTGGCTTGTTTGGGTATTACCGGAGCATTGAGAACAACTCCCGGAGCAGCACTGAACATCATCCTGGGGCTGCCGGACCTTCCGAGCTGAATTGAAAGAGAGGCAATGGCGGCTCACAAAAGGATGATCGACAGTGGCCTATGGCGAGCGGACTACACAGGGAAAGGCCATACGACTAATGCCGCCAAAATGAGTAGGGATCTACCCATCATTGCGACCAAAGGCAATATTCCAGATTGGTAGATTAAGACTGAGAAGGAATTTTCAAGTGGAATTTCCATCAAGGGAAGAGTGGCTGTCAGGCCAGGTAAGTACGCCGAGCGGCGTACACGCATGGTACACTGACGGCTCATGGATGGCTAATACACAGTCACCCGGAGCCGGTGTATACCTAGACAACACTAAATCAGGAGAGAACACTTCACTGGGGAGATATGCCACTGTTTTCCAGCCGGAGGTGTTTGCTATTTTGGAAGTAGCAACCAAGGCGGAGGCAACAGAAGGTGTAGAGAGTATATATATTTACTCGGACAGTCAAGCCGCTCTCAGGGCTATCCAAAGACCCAGGGCAAGCTGTAAGCTAGTTCAGGAATGTAGAGACGCCCTAGACAGATTGGCTGTGCGCAAGGAAGTAAGACTCAGATGGGCTCAAGGGCACAGTGGCATCGAGGGCAACGAACGGGCCGATGAATTGGCAAGACAAGGCTCAATGAGCCACCTCGTCGGTCCAGAACCTGGTCTGGGCTTAAGTAAAAGGCAAATTTCTCAGGAACTAAATAACTGAGCCCGGAACAAGACAAAGCACAATTGGAGAGGAACAGAAGGATGCAGACAAGCCAAGCAATGATTCTAAATCCTGACGGATCCAGAGCAAGGCGACTGCTAAAAAAGAGCCGAGAGGACATCAGGAACTTGGTAGGTATTCTGACTGGACATGGAAGCCTAAACAGACATCTGCATCTTATCGGCGTGAGGGACAGCCCACTCTGCCCCAACTGCGGGACAGGGGAGGAGTCCTCATATAGGAATTTGTGATATATATAGGAATTTGTGATAGGTGGAGTCGCCTAAGGAGGAAGATACTGGGAGCACCAACACTTGCTCGGGAAGATCTAGAGGATCTGAACTGGGAGGACGTCCTCACCTTTATCAAGGTGACGGGCCGTTTCAATGCGGGCCGGGTGTTGGAAGTAGCCAGGTAGGGGAGGGCGGATCGGGGATGGTGAAAAGGGACTTATAAACCTACTTACCGGGCTTCGGCCCCCCACCCTTACTACTACTACATGACATCATCATACAATGGGGACAGGATTGAGAAGTCATCGTTTCGATCTAGTCTAGCTAGACCAAGAAAATGGCAATTATATACGTGACAGGCGAGGCATGGAAGAATATACTTTACAACACGTATATTCTCGTATGATTCATGTTAAATAAAACTACATGCAAAGCCATCAGTAGCGCGAAAAGCCTATTAACAAGTTCATATAGACGCGTGCTAGCCAAATAGGACTAGGTTATTAAACGCTTAAACAATGATTATTATCCGACATCGTCCATGAGAAAACTAGTATGCACTAAAATTGGAATAGAACCGAATCACCGTAGGTGTCGGTAAATTATCTTTTGTCGTGGAAACATGAGTCATTGCAATAACGCCAATTAAATTAAGTAATAACTAGCGTAACTACACCATTTTAAAAGATTCTGTACGGAGAACTGGGTCGCAAAAATGATCCTATCCGTGAGTTAATACACCTAATAGTAGCGTAACACAAAGTAAAGTGACCGTAACTAATCTATTTCTTGGTTTTATGTGTGTTATTCAAACAACAAGCATCTTGGGGTCGCCTGCTGCCTGTTACAGTTCTGCTATACTAGCGATAGCTGATATACAGTTTCATATATTATATAATTGCAAGCCTCTATATTATATTTATATTATCAGTATATCGGTTTAAATTATATTGTACTATAAAGATGATTACGCGGAGAAAGCAGATGTTTATTTTAATACTTTTTCACTCTTTTGAGAAAAATAGTTTACTAAAATTATGTTTTTCATTTATTCTTTTTGTAGAAACTTTCGTGAATAACATGCAAATTTTCTTCAAACCAATGTAGAGCACTTTATTATGAATATTGCTGGGAATGTAATTGAAAGTTTGTATGGATAAGGCCAGTCTTGGCCCTAGACAACTACCTATACTATTCTATTACGTTACAGTCATATTTCTTGGCAATAAGCCCTTCTAGTTTTTACCTTTGCCAGTCCAAGCCACTTTCGTTTTTAATTTTACGCAAATTTAATGTTTTTTTGTTAATAATAATGCAATATTATTATATCGTTTCTGTATACTACTACAACTATGGTAGATACGTGCAATGGTAGATACGTGCAATATGATGCATTCGGCACAGTGCCTTTAAACCACTGTAGCATTGGCTTTATATAAGATAAAGGCACTATAGCATTCCGAACAGTACCTTAAAGCCACTGAAGCATTCGCGTTTTAAGATCCTTTACTACAGTAGAGCACTATATGAAAATCGGCCTCTCCTATTGATTGATCCGCATGGCCCTTCACTCGCTTCGTGGGCTCAAAAAAAATGAAACTAATCAAGTGCTAACCCAAACTAACCCAAAATCAAGAAAAAAAATGTTTAGAAACATAATCTTAAAAGAAATATAAATAAGCAACGGGGTTTAGACCCGGGCCGTCCAGGTGAGACTCAACCATCTAAGCCTCTCGACCACGAGAGCTCCTGCGACAAATTGATTGCATCACGAAGACACATTGTAATATAAGATGGATCGACCATAGGAGAGATCGATTTTTACATAGTGCTCCACTGTAGTGAAGGATCTTAAAAGGCGTAGCGCTCCGGTAAAACTATTGGCGCCCTCTATGAAGGTGCCGTCAAACTAATTAGGAAGAAACATTACATAAATAAAATTTTTAATTCTGTTCCAGCCTTGGCGCTAACTTTACGACTTGAAGCGAAACAGATATTATGTAGAGAATACAGTAGGCGTTTACCGTACCACATCAGAAGGCTTCAGAATTGCGCGGGCATTACATTGTTGACAAACACTTTATTTTTTAGGGTTAAGCGAATTGCTGGTCCGTAGCTCAGTGGTTAGATCCTGAGTCTGCGATACGGCTGCCCCGGTTCGATTCCAGTGGGAAGACACACTTTGTTTAATACTATTGGTAAAACATTTTTCTCTTCATATTGGGCATGCTTGGGTTAGTTTGGGTTAGTGTCTATTGGTTGCGCCCCCGTAGCGAGCGAAGCGAGCGGAAGGCCATGCATGTAAGTGTAACATTAGACATGTTTGTCAACAATGTTATGCGCGCGCAATTCTGAAGCCCTTTGATGTGGTACGGGTAACATCTTGAAGAGAATATAGGTAATCCAACACTGTTTAGACAAGAAAGCCGTGAATCTAAGAAGAGCAGTAGACCAGCTAAATGCTTTAAAGGATATATTTCGAATGTTTAATATAAAATATACGTTTAAAATTGTGAATTTTGTACATTTGCAATGAACAATTTATACAAAGCATTATTGTGTTAATGTGAAGGACATTGCCCAGTTCAAACAAATTTTCGAAAAAGTGGAGCCACGTAAATGTTTCTATATTTTTTTCTCTCTATTTGTTATTGATGTAAAAAAAACAAACATATGCTGCAAAAACTAGGCAAAAGAAGTTATAGAAACCTATTGATGCAACTCCAGTTCTATTGCACAGGCTGAAACTAAAAAGAATAGGTACATTTTCAAAATTCAGTTTTCTTAAAAATTTAAAGCCTATTTTTAAACAAAACAAAACAATTGTGTCAAATCTAAAAACTTCTCAAAAGTAAGAAGCTACTATGGCGCTCGATGAGCGGTGTGTGTGCGAACGTGTTGATTGACACGGTTCTTGAATAGTTATAGGTTGTAATTAGGGGAAAATAGATGTCCTGGGAGTGAATTTCACCGTGATGCAGTGCGCCAGGCAAAGGAGTTCTTGTAAAGCGATGTGTTTCCAATTGTACAATAAACTGGTGCGCTCTTGCCGTCTGTCGTGACCGTCTGACAGGCGTTGCCAGAGGCGGGATGAAGCGGGCCAAATCCTGGGAACATCTGCCGTGAAAGTATCTGAAAACAGGTACATCCCGGCCACATGTCTGCGTTATTTCAGACAGCCCAGATTCTGGGTCGACTCCGGGTCGCCGACAAGACGCACAATTCACTTTTGAATGGAAGCCAGCACCATTAGGGTATGCTTGGTGTGGCACCTCAGATGTGTGAGCGATTTGAACCCAGGTCGTCGAAGTGAAGGCCAACCATGCAGACCCCTACACCATCTGTTGACTTACAAAAAACTGGTTGCATCGCGAAGACATGCGTCAACTCACGTAGCTAGCCAATCACGCGCTTCTTATTCACAAGTGCACTATGAACTGAAATCTCGCTATCGGCTCTTGTATTTTTCAACGGTATCTGTAATTTCATTGGCACATGCATCTAGAATGCGCTCAGAGCTGGCAAATTGCTCTTCCAGAAAACAATAGCCGAGAAGAATTACAACTTTTTGCATAGTTCGAAGATTTGGAAGCTCACATTTTCTAAGTAGGTTCATGTGTAGAAAATTAACGCCAGAACAGATTCTAAAACTTTTTATATATTGCGTTACCTCATCGTTACCCATACCACGTCAGAGGGCTTCAGAGTTGCGCGCGCATCACATTGTTGATAAAACGTCTAATATTACACTTTACGCATGACCTTCCACTAGCTACGGTGGCGCAATCAACAGAAACTAACCCAAGGCATTCCCAGAATGAACGAAAAAAACTTTTTACACATGATATTACATATAAAAAATCAAACCTGGGCTGCCGTATCGCAGGCGTAGCATCCAACCACTGAGTATGGATCAGTTGACAGCAACTTGCTAGAACCTAAAGATATGGTGTTTGTCAACAATAGGTTTGCTCTAGCAGCGATTTCAAACAGTACAGAGCCAACCGGAGTTTGCGCATAGCAATAAAAGTGTCGAGTATATTCTCAGATTGCTTTGAACCGTTTGAAATCGCTGCTAGAAGAAACCTAATGCAATGCGTGCGCAATACTGAAGCCCTCTGATGCGGTACGAGAAACGCTTATTATATATAATGGCAAAATAGTCCTGGCAGTTGAGGCCGTAAAAATTTACCAGAAAGGAAAAAGAAGAAAGAAGAAAGTTCTCATTTGCTGCCTAACCCAACTTACTCAACACCTATTTCAATTTTAAATTTATATACAAATAATAGGAATCTGTTTTTATAACTATAATATAAAAAACATACAAATTTGCTGCTTTTATTAATTTTTCAATTTAAATATTAGTGCGTAATATGATCAAATTTCGTTCTAATGCACTGCCGCCAAGGCCTCGAAGAGATTCAGTTTATTGCCGGTACCAAAAAACAGTGTATTTTTCATTTAAATCAGACGTTGAAACGCTTTTGCAGGATTTTGAAAAGCTACAGACATTAAATTATGCACAGTTTGCCAATGTTTGGCAAGCCAAGCATTTCACTCTTATCTATGCGTAAGTAGGTAGTTATGAAATTATGTTTAGCAGTCAACTTATAGAAATATTTAATATTCAGTCAGAGAGCTATTTCTAGCACATCTAACTTTATGTTCGAAATAGGATGTTGCCCCTAGTCATAAGCACAAAATATTGAATACTCATAGTTAAGTTGACATTGTCTAATTACAGATTCATCAAGAAATTGAAAAATGTATGATTGTACCTCAATTATTTTGTTCATAAAAATTTTATCACACACCTGTTTTAGGGATCAAGACTGTGTAAAGCCCCTACAAATCCTTTGTGACGTGTGCTTCAAGTTAATTAAGAAATATATTATGTTTCAGCCTAGCTGGTATATACAGATAGGAGCTTTTTTCGTACTCTATGGGCTATATTACTTACAACCCATACGGTAAGTTTTAGTTGCATGAAATTCCTAGGTTAGCTGCTGCTGCTGTTTTACGTGTGGGCTTCGCTGGACGGCAATCACCCAGAAACTAGTTTGAGATAACTCGGACCGCCCAACTAAGGGCATCTGACTTCCGTCATAGTCCACTGTTCCATGCATGTACTGATTTCTCTTGTATTTCCTCTTGCAATTCTTTCTTCCTTTCTTTCAACTCGTACTACTTCGTATATACTGTAAGAGGAGGGTGTTATTTAACAGATAGCACAACAAAGGATAAGACTCTTCTCTCCCCCGGACAACGGAGGGGCATTTATCACACCCGAAATGTTGTCTCGGATAAAAGAACCCAGGAAACAAATAGATGGGAAAATTTTTGTTCATACAGCACTTAAAATAAATGTATTTGATTACTTCTATAGTTTAACAGCATTATGCAATAGATAACTATTAATGATTTGAACAATTGTATCATTTAGGTTAGATAGGATTGACATGACAGAAATTGGAGTTGAGACTCCTGCTAAGAGAAGTTCCTGATATAAATCTTTGTCCATTAAAGGACAGCTAAAAAGAATGTGTTCAAGATCCGCAATACCAGTATTACATTCACAATTTGGATAATCCATTAAGCCTATTTTGAACATATGGGATGGGCAGAGACAATGCCCCGTTCTCATCCTAATAATTGTAGTTATATGTCGTCGATCCGTATAAGTTATATTCTTATACCATGTCTGCATGGGAAAAAAAGGTTGTATAAGGCTGTACCACCCGCCCTTAGACTGTGTACTTGCTTTCCAGGAGCAGAGCCATCTTTGAGTGATTTCCTTCTTTATTCGAGGTATAAAATCATCCTTATTCAGTTTCACTTGCAATGGCACCTTAAGAATTCTACCAACATTCGCCAATCGATCAGCATATTCATTTCCAATGATACCAGAATGACTGGGAATCCAAGCTATTTTATAATTAAAATCTGCATCATTTGCTTCGATAATTAATTGTTTTGTGTAATATGAAATATGATCTACATTGGGGTGAATTTTATTTTTACAAATCTTTTGTATTGCCGAAAGTGAATCCGAGAAGACGACCGCCTTCTCAATGTTTTTCTCTAAACAAAACGTAAAAGCCCTATTTATTGCTATTATTTCTGCCGTACAAATTTGAGTCTCGTCAGGAAGTCGCTGTGAAAAGGAAATATTTTCCTTTGGACAGCGAACCCCAAAACCTACCGTGTTAGTTGTGTCATCCTTAGATGCATCTGTATACAACCACGTGAACTGAGAGGCTACCTGATTAGCCTTTTCTAAGAATTCCCTGTTCTTAGGAGTACCATCCTTTTCTATATTTAGATTTAAAATGGGAATTTTTCTTATTTGGGTATGAAAATTAAACTGAAAACAAGGTAATTTATCTTTTATGTACAGATTATTAGTGATATCAGCCAATTGACCATATGCTTCAACCAAGTATGGGGTTTCCCTCCTTCTCCAAAACCTATTATTTCCACTCTGAATACATATCCAGATCCGCTCAAGAAATCCTATTATAATATTGTTTTCAAGTACCAAATTTTTTAAAACAAACTTTTTAGACAAAATTTGTCTTCTGAAATCCAGAGACATCTCGCTGGTCTCCGCCAGTAAAGCATTGACTGGGGTGGACCGCATGCAGCCCGTTATTACTCTAAGAGCTTCATGTTGAAGAATATCTAGTTTTTTTATTTGAGTTTTTGCAACTGGTTTTAGTAATTGTGAAGCATAATCCAAATGAGATCTAACTATACCTTTGTAAATATGCAAAAGAGTACAAGGATCTGCTCCCCACCAAACACGCGTAACAGCTCTCATGACATCAATCCCTTTCTTGGCCTTAATTTGAATTTGACCAATATATGCATTCCATTTTAAATTTTGGTTAATAATGACACCAAGATATTTAGTTTCTTTTACCCATGATACCATTGAATTGCCGATTCTTATGGGGTCTAGATTAATAGAACTTTGCCCCGGTCTAAAAAAAATTGCCTTTGATTTGGAGGGAGATAAAGAGAAACCATGTTCGAACAACCATTCATCTGCTATAGACATTATCTGATGTACCCTCTCCATAAGCTGTGTTCCATTACAACCTGGAATTAGCAGGACCAAATCATCTGCATACTGGATCAAGTTGACCTGTTCAGGAAGAATATCATGCAGTTCCTTAGTATAAATATTAAATAGTAAAGGACTCAGGGGAGATCCCTGAGCCAGTCCCACCGTACATTTTTTTGGTCCATGTATGTTCAAAAGTTTATCTCTTATATAGACATTCCTATTTAATAGCATGTTAAGTATGAAATTGGCAATATATGTAGATATTTTCAAATTTATGAGTTTTCGGTACAAAAGATAAGGATTCACATTATCATATGCTGCAGAGATATCCATAAATATTCCCACACACACATTACCCTCTGAAAATTCCCCTAATATTATGGACGACAATAGAGAAAGACAATCCAAACAGCCCTTACCCAATCTAAAACCAAACTGTGTTTGAGGGAAGAAACTCCCATTTTCCAACAACCATTCCACCCTATTTTTTATCATAATCTCAGTTATTTTAGAGACGCATGAATTCAGGGCTATAGCCCTATAATTCCTGTGATCCATAGGGTTTTTATCAGATTTTAATATGGGGTGTATGAGCGTGGACTTCCACTGAGTGGGAATATTCTCATCTTCTAGGATTTTATTAATACTATTTAAGAGAATTATTATACCTCTTTCTGGTAAGTTCTTAAGCATAGAATATGAAATCTGATCAAGACCAGTAGCCGAATCTCTTCTACCGTCCAAAGCACTGTGGAGCTCCTCCATGGAAAACACACTAAATGGAGAATCCGGCAGACTCCGCCGAAAATCCGGATCAATTCTACAAGGGTATAGTTTTTCTAGTATTTCCTTCCCCACTCTCCCTGAAGGCAGGGATGAACCCGAGTTAACCGAACCATATCCAGAAAATCCACGAATAACCCTCCAAATCCTTCTCAATGAAGAAAATCGATCCAGTGAAGAACAAAACAATCTAAAACTATCTCTCTTTTTTTTAAGAAAAAATTTTCTAGATTCTGCAGTTATCTTTTTTGTATGAAGAAAATTGACCAATGAAAGATTATGTCTTAGCTGATTAATAGCTTGACGTCTCCGAGCAAGCATATTAGAACATTCCTCATCCCACCAGACAACAGGTGGTTTGGAAACTTTTGATTTATTACTTTTAGGGATTGAATTTTCAGCCGCATAATCTATTATTTTTTCAAATTGGCTATATGATACTACATTATTCTCTCTTCCTATTGCAATAAGTATTTTATTCTGGTAGGAATCCCAATCGGCCTTTTTAAACTGTCGTTTTGAATTAATCTTGATTTGAGGAAGGTTACTACTTTTAAATTTAATGAGAATGGGAAAGTGGTCACTATTACCACAGTCTTGTATTATTTCCCATGTAAATTTGTTATTGATAAATGAATTGCATAGAGATATATCTACCACTGATTTATTCATACTAGGATTATTAAGTCGTGTTGAACTTCCATCATTTAGTACAGACATATTCATATCCTCTAGAGACTCATATATAAGCCTACCCCTATGATTAAAAATTGAACTACCCCACAATGGATGATTTGCATTCAAATCCCCCAAAATTAGTTTAGGATCCGGTATAGAATTAATCAATCTTTCCCAGCTATTATTACTCAGATAAATATTTGGTGGAAAATAACAATTAACCAAATACATATTACAATGCAAAATTTTAATCACTTGTATCTGCATATGTTCATGTAAAAATGATACAACAATATTGTGTACAATATTGTCTATGTTATTACGAATCAATAAAGCAATGCCTCCCTTACCATCGGGACGATCATTTCGTAAAATATTATAATTTTTAAAATGTACATTTATACTGGGATTAAGCCATGTTTCATTAAGTGCAACAATATCTAGAGCGTTTTCAGATAACAATATTTGAAGATTCAACCTGTTACACAATAAACTTCTTATGTTCCATTGAAGAATCTTCAAATCCATTAATTATTATATGAATATAGTTTCAGATTCCGGGAGGATCCCTTGGACCCCCAGTCACCCCTTTTTTCTCTCTGTTGCTTTCCAGTGTTAATCGTTTTACATAATTTATAAGTATTTTCTTTTGAACTATTGTTAACGGCTGTATAACTTCATCAAGTTCCTGAGCTATCGGTGAAATCCCCTCCACCAGGTCCATACCGTGCGCAGTCACAAACTCACCAGAAAGATCTGGGGTGAATTGTGATGCTCGGGCCATCATTGGTGGGGAGCTGATTCTAGATGAATCTGGGAATAAGCAAGCCTCATGTTCAACCCTATTATATCCAACAGGTTGCGAGAGAGTGTTTTGTTTTTGTCTTTTACTGACATTTGTCCTATTTGCAAAAGAAGGCATTTGAGAATATTGAAACACATTTGGATTATTTGTTTCTTGACGGTTAAGAGGTTCCACTGTTCTTCTTGATTGGGAATTGAGGCTCGGGAAATCCCCTTGCCTTCTGACAAATGCAGACTTTTTTATTTTTGGGACCAGTTGGTCTGCTTCAAAGAAAGACACAGAGTTAAGAGACATATAATATCTTATTTGTGTTTGCCGAATGTACTCCGGACAGTCCTTATTAGTAGAAGAATGATTAATACTTTCACAATGGTAGCACTTGGGAGCAGACTGACATTTCCCATCATGAACCTCTGAACATAGTTGACATTTAGTTTTACTTCTACACTGAGTCTTGACATGACCAAAAAGAAGACAATTATAACATTGGGTAACTCTCATAATATAAGGTTCAACAAGAATCTCTAATCCAAAAATCTTAATTGATCTTGGGAATATCTTCCCTTCAAATGTAAAAAGGCAAGTACCAGTTTTAACGTATTCAATAGGAACTTTATTGGGAATTCTGCGATTAAATCTCTTAACCTCTAATATCTTGATTGGACTTTCTGTATATTTATTTATTTCTTCAATGCTAATATCTTTAAATATTCCACGAACAATGCCTTTGCATGATACATAAGCGTTGGGGATAAAAACATCATAATTTCTTTCCTTCAGAATCTCATTATCTAAGAGAGAATTAGCCGCCTCCGGCGATGAAAGTTCTACGGAAATTCTATTCCTTCCCTTACGAAAGGGACCTTTTAGTCCTGGTAAATTTAGTTTCAGTAGATCTCTGGCAATCACCATGGGGTGAAGATTCCCTACATTATTAACCTTTTCCTGGTTGTTGTTTTTCGCTTGTATATTTACAATAAATGGGCCGAGGCTATTACTTTTATAAACATTTTTCCTTTTAGGAAGACTTATAGAAGAATTCGTATCTGATTGTGTCATTTCAATATCTAAAGTTCGTTCTATGGGGGGATCCGAAGACCCCCCAGCACTATCCCCCATTTTAGGGGCCTATCTAACCTAATTTTCTTCTATGGTATGAACTTATATTAATATATGTTAAGTGGGAAAAGGGAAAATACAAAGGATTTGTTAGTAAGATTTTTTAAAAATTATGCGACTCACGTTCCTTTTGTGGAAAATCTATATCGTTATCACCACGAGGCCACGAGCAGCCAAAAAAAAAACTCCTAGGTTAGTAAATATAAAATATGACAAAGGAAAAAAAATTGTTGCTATTGCTAAAATTCGAAACAATGAAGCAGATCTATGCTATAAAACATATACAATGACCTTAATGCTACAAAACGTACATAATGGTTGCTATGGCATTATTTTTATATAAGGTTTCTAATAATATTATAGATTGTGATTACTTGGTTGCTGGTATCCTCTATTTAGATACAAATTTTCATTGAAATTATATTTTCAATTGCCAATGTTTTTCCTGTGATTTTTCAATTGCTCTCTATAAGAGTTCCAGAACTTGTCATCTTTACTTTGCTTATATAGTTTATGAAGATTACGTAAGTTATTACCTTCCCTTATGATATCAATAGTTACTCGTGTTTTTTTGGGAGCGATAAAATTATATTGTTTTCTCAGTTCAAGAGGAAAGGCTCTTGAAATTATATCTTGAAAGAGTAGAAAATATATTAAATTTTTCATTGGGATTGTTACCCCTAGAATATACACTATTCTAGCATTGGTTAGCAGTAGGTTTTTTAAATATTATTATTATATTAAGTGTAAAGTAAGATTGCCAGACTTAGTTTGAATTGGTGGAATGGTTATGATGTCACATCCACTTTCACATTTCAGTCCTTTTTTTCCCAGATTTACCCTCGTACCGCCACGTAAGATCAAAATCAAAAAAAACAGTGATATTAATTCATTATGTTACAAGAATGTATCACAAGTTACATATGCTATATTCCTCCAGACTGTAGGTCAATGTTCGTCATCATATATAGAAATCAAGTGTAGTAATAAGGTTCAGTCCATAATTAAGTCAAAGTCAATATACACTTTATTGTTAGAACAAAAAAATGTTGTTAACAAAGCAAAATAGAAGTTAAAAATATCTTAAATCCTAATACAGTATTCAATACTAAAGGGCGATAAGAAGTACATACAAGAATACATAATATGAGAAGCCACATGGTTAAAAATATTTCAAAATACAATATAAAATACACATCATCACCGACTAAAGATTTACACTAGCTAAGGTCATTGAGCATAAAACTCAGAAATATTATAATAGCTCCTCTCCACCAAAAACTGTCTCAGATGTCGCCTAAAATACCGGAGTAAAGGTGCCCCCTTAATATCGCTCGGAAGGTGGTTGAACACCTTTGCACCCTCATAAAAAGATGATTTCTGCGTTAGAGTGGATGTTGGGATGGGCAGATGTAGGGTTTTCTGCCATGAATCTATATCGATTTTTAAATTGAACGCTAGCAATTTCCAGTATATAAATACAAGTCACTGTAAGGATTCTCTCCTGAATGAATAGAGGGCGGTAGGATTTCCGAGTTTTTGCTCTGCATATGTATCTGAGAGCACTTTTTGTAATATAGACGGGATAAGATTATTGCTAGCATTACCCCAGAAACAGAGGCCGTAGCGAAGACGTGACTCGACAAGGGCAAAGTAAACAGACCTACCAACTGCCGCGCCAAGCTCGTCAGCCGTCACCCTCACAGCAGATCAGCTACTTGATATTTTGTTAGCATGATCAACTATGTGGTTTTCAAACTTCAATTCATTACCAATGACCACACCAAGGAATCTGCTGCTAGGGAGCTGCACAATTGGGTCACCGATAAACCCTCGAGGTCACCCCTAAAACACAACAGTCTGATCTTACCGCGGCGATTTGAGTCAAACCAAACCTTTATTCTCTAATGGTCCGCCAACAAGGTTAAACGCAGGAACTCACTGTTAGGGCTATGCCAGAGAACTGTGGTGTCATCGGTAAATAAAGTGAATTTTCCCTGAATGTCAGGATTTGTCAGGTCATTGACATACAGGAGAAAAAGTATAGGACCCAAAAGAGATCCCTGCGGCACTCCCCAGGTTACCAACCCATATCCAGAGGACCCAGAGCCCACGAAGATACGCTGACGACGATCCTTAAGGTAGGAAAAAAAACCAGGACAATGCCACGCCTCTGAAACCACAGCAGTGAAGCTTCCGAAGCAGAATCTCATGACTGATACAGTCAAACGCCTTTGATAAGTCACAAAAAACGCTGCGGAAACACCATTAATCTGGGCATACAAATCATAAAGAAAATTGTACACAGCATCATCAGTATTGTGACCCTCTCGTAAGCCAAACTGAACTTTACCAAGGATATTATTTGACCTCAGATAAGACATGACACGAAATTTAATCAGCTTTGATAGAGTGGACAGAAAAGAAATGGGCTTGAAGTCTGAAGGTTGATCTAGACTGCCACCCTTATGAATTGGGATACCTTTGGTTGATTTTAGACAGTTCGAAAATGTACCCATCGTCCACGAAACATTGATTGCGTCAGCAAGTGTCATCGAATAAGCTACGTCAAGTAAGTTAAGGAAAATCTTAGCGGAAAGTTTGTCCTTTCCAGAAGAATTTTTGTTTTTCATACAGTTTAGGACTCCCTACAGTTCAATCAAGTCGGTTGGTGGGCAGAAAAAAGAAACAGTTTTGGATGGTTAAGTTTGACATGGAACCAAGGGGTTCAGTTGATGGATTGAGATTCTGGGCGATATTACAGAAGAAAGTATTTAGTTCATCAAGAGGTTTCCCTTGATTTGGGTTTGCAACCGGTTGATTCGATTCAGATAATATGACTCCCTAGCTCACCTGATTAGTCGACGATATATGGAGCGATAGATATTGAAGTATCGATGAAAGGCCGGACAATCAGTATACTTTCTGATATTGTGAAGGGAACGCAGATTTTTTAGATGACTTTAGGACCCCCAGTAAGTCAAGATTTCCTCAGTGGAGCCTTCAATCTGAGCCTGACAATGGGAAAGGCAACACCAAACAGGTGCACCAACCTGGCGTGAAGGTCAGAGACGGGATCATGCCGGTTAAATACATTGAGGCGCTCAAACATAATTCCCATCACTAAAAATTCGTCCATAGCGCGGCGCTGATCTAAGATCCGAGACCTTACAAATAATAGCCTCATGGTCAGACAATGCTGAATTTTTGGTAGTGCAGTTTATCATAGTGCTGGGGAGGTTGGAACATATATAGTCAATTGTACTGGACGAGAATTTAGTGATATGAGTCGGTGAGTTAAGATGCATTTGCAAGTTAAAAGACTCAAACAGATTACACAAACGCACAGTTCTTATCGTTATATTCTACATTAAAGTTGTTACGAGAAAATTCTAATTAGTTAAGATAAACTTTGATTTGTTAAAAAATAATTTCAATTGCCTTATTATAGTTACTAGAATTCAAAATAAAAGCCAATTTATTACAATAAACTATAAAGGCACTTTTTTTTAAATTATTACTTTAATTTACTAAAAAGATAAACTGAAATCTTTCAGTTTTGTTAGGGTTAGGGCTATGCCAGAGAACTGTGGTGTCATCTGTAAATAAAGTGAATTTTCCCTGAATGTCAGGATTTGTGAGGTCATTGACATACAGGAGAAAAGGTATAGGACCCAAAAGAGATCCCCTGCGGCACTCCCCAGGTTACCAACCCATATCCAGAGGACCCAGAGCCCACGAAGACACGCTGACGACGACCCTTAAGGTAGTATCTACTCAGGGTGTATAGGTCCGGAGCATGATTATGAAAGTTTTTTTTTCAAGTACTGTAGTGGTTAAAAGCGTAAAATAAAAGATTAGAAATTTCAAAAAAAAAACAATTTTTATTCCATTTTCCTCCAACAAAAATAATTGTTAATTCTGTTGAACCTTCCTGGTGATAACTGCCCTTTTAATCACCTTATGCTTCCTCCGAGCTTCCTGGAGAGGGTTCCTGGAAATTGCTGTAGTGCCTCGGATCTGCCCTCTGACATCACTGGAAGCTGTTCTGGTAGGCAGAGTGCGTGTGGATTCAGTAGCATGAAAAAAAAAACAGTGCAAGGCGGTTAAAGAGTTCACCAAGAATGTTAATTCAACTTGGCGGAGAATGTCGCTTGTCTAAGCTTAGGCTTTTAATATAAAGATTGGCAAGAGATAGCTAGAAATAATTCTTCTCGATTAACAATGTTGAAAAATGCCAAAACGCGTTGAAGGAAAAATTGAATTTAATGTAATTAAATATGCCTCCACCAATTTGCACAGAATTGTTTAGACCATAGACAATAATTATGGTTTTAAATTAAGCAGTGAACTGATTAAAAATTCTAAATAAAATAAATAGTTGATCAAGCTGATAAAGATTGTGATGAACAATATTTAAACAAAAAAACAATTACAGTAGTCAGGTAAGAACAAAAGTGAAATCGATAAATTTAAACAAATCATCCGAATTCAATTATTTTCTGAATGCTACTTTTCAACTCAAAAATCAATTCAATTCAAAATAAAGGTAATGACAACTATTCAATTCAATTATTGCCTGAAAGCTATTTTCTAACTCAACAATCAGTTTAATTCCAAAATAAAGGTAACAACAAATTTAAACAGAAATAGAGGAATAAAACAAACAAACAATTATTATGATCCAGTACCGACCGCGGTCGAGAAGGGCTTGGGAAAGCGCTCTTTAAATAACAAGGTGACGATAAAATGCTTCTATAGGCCGAACAACAACTAACTAAACTTAACTCTGATGCCCTATATAACTCCTAACATCCGATAACGATAACAGAGAAAATTAGACTCAGTATCCTACACTCTCGACAGTTTTAGTTATTAATTTCTAAAAATTGCTACCTCTAACTAGAACTTAAATATGAGCCCTATAGGCCAATTTGATCGATTCCTTAGTTGGGTTGCTGAACTAAACCCGAAATTTAATAACCTCTGCTTTTGTAGGATCAAGTCCTTTCTTTTCTCTCTTACAAGAGCCTTAAGCCCAAAAAACCATTATGTCACATGCCCTACAGGCACAAACATACATACGGCAAAAGATAACGTGGTATGCGAAACGATAGTAGCCAAATATCAGATATTCACGAGCTTATTGATAGACAGATATCAGAGATTCGCACGCTTAGCAGCGTTATTCTGCCTACAGACTCTACGATATAGGAAACTAGAAATAAGATCAAACAACGCAAAGAAAATAAAGAAAAAGTCAAGCCCTACCTTCTCACAATCTCGCGCGCTGGCCGTCGGTACAAGACAGCTTTTAAAATCGAGTCTTGCCTTCCGCCAGAAACACACGACACGCAGTCGTCACAAATATTTAAATTTTTTCCAGCGTACGTACGAAGCGACCAATTTTAAGCATGAAATATGATCTGCATATTTGAAATTATTTATCAATTTTAAATAATATATTCTACTGCTGTATTTACGTAGATCCAACCCATAATATTAATTTTCATTTTCTATTAACTAGATAATTATTATCGACTAAGAGATAAAAATTAGTTTTAAATGAACTCGATGGGCAACGAAAAAATTCATTATTTATTAATATTGTAATCTACTAAAATGCATAAGCTACTAAACAAATATCACCCTGTCGTAAGTTAGAACTTGAACTTAGAGATTGTTATATAAACATTAAAGGCAAACTATAAACAACGCGAGCAATTAACGGGAGCGACTTTGACCCTTATGCATGCAATGATCATCACTTTGCTTTATATAAATATGCTACCGAACCCTGAGTTCGGCAGACTTTGGTCTCACCTCTAGCTCCCAAGGTTAGCCATTTGACGACTGCCTTCTGGGTTCTATCCGCTCCTAAAGTTAGTCATACGACTGCTTTAGATTCTAGTCCTTTCCTTCCAAACCTGGTACCGGCTAGCCATTTGACGACTGCTAGAACCATGGGTTTCACAACCTCCATAGTAAAGTCCTGACAAGAAGTTTGTCAGAGTGTTGAGAAAGACAGATGTCTAAATAGTCAGTTAAAAAGTTTAGTGAAATCTTTTAGTGCTCTTAAATAAAACCCAACTCTTAAGAAAAACTATAAATTATAAGACAGTAAAAAAGACCTATAAACAGTACCTCAAATCGAGAAAACATGCGCACCGTAGTAATCGGGTATAATAGAATCTCCTTTTTTCTGACTAATAATTATTGTTAAAGCTTTATCGTTAATACATTGTTATTGTTATAAACTAAACGTGCTTACTTTATCATCTCTTCTTACCCCACGTAACGCGGTCCCGATTTACCTCAGTTACCCCCCGACACGCTAAACAAGGCGTGTCCTCACGAGTAGAACATCCAGTGTTAGATTAAAGGAAGCATTGAGACCCCGTCATTGTACTAATCACGACGCGGCTCTTCTCTGAGAAGTTATTCTTAAAGAAACACGCTACCCCATAAGCTACTCGTGACAAGTATTTTGTAAACGATTAATTTTTTAGTAACACGTTTTATTTCGCCAATACATTTTCGCCAGTATAGTTATCATAATTACCTAACGCCATGAGTCGACTCTGCTATCGTACAATAACTATATCTACGCCTTATTTCTAATCTATCTATATACTCCGTATTATATAACACCGATTCGATTCCACTGCTGCGCCATTCGTTTTCCAGGGTTGTCACGTTCTCGCCTATTTGAACGTTGCACGTCGCCTCTCCAAAATTTGCTTGTTACATTCGGCCATCCTGCAACAATTAATGCCCTCATTAATTTAACTCGCCAGTAAATTAACCAGATCTTATCGATCTGTGCATTCGCCATAACACCAAATCGCCTACCCTAAAGGTTTCGCGCGTGGTTGCAACCATACGCCTTTTATCGAATATCACCTTTATATTACGCCTTTGTCAGGTTCTTACTCGCCTTTTGCTATCTCAATAAGAAGTTTGGACCTTAAATCGCCATAGCTCTCGCCTTTCGCCAACAGAGCATTCGCCATTTGCACCTCGCCAGTTAAACTCACTTGCATGCACCTTTCAACCTGACCATTCGCCCTTTGCACCTCGCCAGTCAGACTCAGCATGC
>JAEQML010066343.1:0-20069 GCA_016904865.1 Pissodes strobi | reverse complement strand
CATCTTTCTATTTTTACATATTTATTACCTCTCACCTAGTTTTAGCTTTTCAGGCTAAAAATTTATTATAGAAGATGAATTCAATAATATGCTGGACATCGATGAAGACAATGAAAGGGATAAGGCAGCAGCTGAGGAGGGTGAAAAAAAAAATAAGGAAGAAGATCAATGATCAAAGCAAAAAACCATCAACAAAAACGTGTTTGTAAAGAAAAAAATTAATAAACACAAAAAGGCCTAGACCTGTACCGAAAATTACTTTCAGCTGGATAAATGTGGGGGAAATACAAATGAAGAGGTGAATGTTGTTATGAAGACATACATATGCTGGGTGTCCTCGGTTATTCCCAAAATTTAAACACTAGAAGAGTTTGAAAATCATATGAATTTCTGTTGATCTGTTAATACACTAGAAACATTTTTCTTCAACTTTTAAACTTACTAAATACTTTATCAAATTAATGTTATTCGACGTGATCCAACCCAATCTTTCACGCTATCGCGTTCGGGGGGAAATTCGCAAGAGGGACCGCATAGCAGGAGTCCAGCAGAATCGGGAAGGCGGGCCCACAGGAAATGAGCCGCTGGCCGTCGCCTCCGAGACACATCAGCCCCCCCATTCCCACCCTTCCCACTTATCAGGAATACGGTGGCGCTGCTTTCAATTTATTTTAATAAATCTGCCGTTCGGAAATACATCAGCGCATCAGCCAATCCGAGCAAGGGATGAGATAAGGCGGCCGAGCTGCGAATTTGGAGAAATGGAGGCGCAAAAAAGTTCTTAGACTTTTCAGAAAATACCAGCGTATTTTTTTTGTTGTACATTCACGAACTCATTCGTCTTTTCTTCTTGCTTCAATGGGCTTTTGTATCAATATAGGCTTTTTTGGATGAACTTTTCCTTCCTTTTCTCTCTTGTCGATGAACGTGGATAGTAACTGTGGTGTTGGGCAAAAAAAATGAGGTTTAACTTAAGGTCACGACAATTATTTTCTGGGTTTAGATAATCTCTAATATTCGACGCTATAAACCCCATCGAGTAAGCTAAAATATTTAATCTAAAGCTGGAAACTCGTCGACCAGGACATCTCTGGATGCAGCGGGCCCAAATAAAGGCGACGATTTATTAAGGACGAGGTTTCAATTTGTTTTACGTAGTCATCGGAGTCGCATGTGGACGCGCTAACTGGATCCAGATCCTGGAAATGCATTTCGCATTTGTTGCCGGAAGCCTCGTCCATGGGGCGCTTTGTTATATTCCATTAAGTTTTCCTTTTCTTTTGCTTTTGTCTCGAGCGTTCGTAGATTCGGGCCTTTTGTCATTGCAGTTCGTAATCCTGGACGTAGGACGTGAGGTATGGCATTAATGCAAATACATAAAAAAATGGGGATTTTCTCAATGCAATTAATATAACCCAATCTTAGGGTACTTGTACTCTTTATAACGCCTTATGAACTAATGTATCTGTTTCATAAACGTTCAGTATGAACACTAGCAACTCTACGGACAGTAGGTTTTCATTAAATATTTTATCCTTGCTATGTGGTGGTTAAAATTTGTAGTTTCGGTTAGTACTTTTAACTTTAGGTTGTTATAAGGTACATTTGGTCCATTACCCTTATATATTATGTTGCGGTAAAATTTGTTTTTTGGGATAGTACTTTTAACTTTAGGCTGTTATAAGGTTTACATTGGGCCTATTATCCTTGTAATATTGCGGTAAAAATTTCTAGTTTGGGTTAGTAGTTTTAACCTAAGGTTTCCATTAGATAAAATATCCTTGTTATGTAATTTAAAGAAACTGGGTGCTGGAAATAATGGTCCCATGCCACAGAAAACTCAAATTGGGCCAGATACTAGTATCAACAGCGCCATTGAAGTTGAGATTTTATATCTTAAAAGGTTGATCAGGGAAATTGAAGGAAAGAACGAGCTTTTGAAGGTAAACAGCGAATTGCTGACAAAGATGGTTGCATCATTGGAAGAGGAGCAGCAGAAAAGTATATCAAGCCATGACAACGTCGCTGGAGCCAGCCAGGGAAATAGCAATAATGCTGATATGGAAGAAATATTTAATGAGCATTTGGAGCGTGAAAATAGAAGGAGGAGCTTTATGCTATTCAACTGCCCAGAAACATTGCTAGACATAAAAGAAGTTGATACAGCGGTCATCTGATTTTGCTGGTGACGATCTTAAAGTTTATCGACTAGGCAGAAAAGTCGATAACAAAAATAGACCTGTCAAGGTTGTTTGTAGTACAAAGGATCTGACACAGGAGGTAATTCGTAATGCCAGAAAACTGAAACACAGCCCCACCCTTAAGCATCTATCTGTAAGTGATAACAAGACTTTGAAGCAACAACAAGAATATCGTAATTTACGGTCTGAACTTCTAAGGAGATCTGAGGAAGGTGAATCTAATTTAAGAATATATTATGTTCAAGGCGTCCCAAAAATTGTCACAGTCAGCAATGATCGAGGACAAAAAAACTAGGAGCTGTGTCTAACACGGTGATTTCTGCTGTCTACCAGAATGTTCGTGGTCTTAACACTAAAACTCATCACTTCTATAAAGTAGTGTCGAGTGGTGATTATCAACTGGTGTGTTTATCTGAGACGTGGATCCAGGATGGTGTTCAGGATCGGGAACTGTTCGATGGTGTACCGCAGGGATAGAAATGTTTTAGCAGCCGGGGCAAAGCGAGGTGGTGGTGTTTTACTGGGTGTTCGGCACGACTTACCATCAGTCAGAGTTAACCTTAAGGACCTAGGGGATTTATTACCAGCTATAGACATTGTAGGTTGCAGAGTTAATGTAAGCAATTTAATTATCTACATTTTTATTATATATATTAGGCCTAATTCACCTCTAGATCATTATCAAATTTTGTTTGAGTATATGGCTTCCTTCCAGTTGTTAGTAAATCAAAATGTACTGTTCGTTGGTGATTTTAATATTCGATTTGTCCAAGAAAATATTATTTTGATCTGAGCCCTAAATTTATTGCTCTAAGGGAGTTTATGGCAACCTTGGATCTTACGCAATTTAACAATATACTTAACTCTAATAACAACATCCTTGACTTAATCCTCTCCAACTTTCAGTGTAGTGTTAGTAGGGAGGGCAACCACTTGTTCCTGAGGATGGTTATCACCCTGCCATTGCCTTATCCTTGCAAACAGCGAGTGGTGGGAATGACTCATCCTTTGCTCCTAATCGTGATGGTGTTGGATATAATTTTCGAAGAGCCAACTTTCCTTTGCTTTATGAGCTTATATCTGGGGTTGATTGGAGTTTTGTCTCCTCATATGCAGATGTAAATGACGCCTTAGAGGCATTCTATGGGAAAATTTATGGCTGCGTTGATCAGGATGTACCTCACTATCAAGGCCATAAAAGTACATACTCCTATCCCTTCTGGTATACTAACGAGATCAAGAATTTGTTAAGGCAAAAGGCTGAACTACATAGGAAATGGCTAAGAAATAAAAGCCCAGCAGTGTATGAGGATTTTGGGAGAATACGTAGGGATGTAAAACAGAAGGTTAATCTTGGAAAGCGAAATAAATCTCGTATTCCTGGGTCTATGTGTTATGGGGGTTCTGGCATTGAGGGGCCTGAAAATGTTGTGAATGCTTTTGCTGAATTTTTTGAAAGTGTATATGTTGATTCAGGGTTTTAGCGGGGCGGATGTTACAATGGCTTTGAAAAAACTAAAAGACAGGGAGATGGCTGGTCCTGACCTGTTGCCCTCTTTCATTTTGCGAGACTGTGCATCTGTTTTGGCTGTACCACTTCAGTCCCTGTATAACCTGTCTCTAGAAACACAAGGATTTCCTGAGAGATGGAAAAAGGCTAGAATATGTCCAGTTTTCAAAAGTGGAGAGGTTAGTGACATAGAGAACTATCGCCCAGTTTCTATCCTCTCAAATTTTTCTAAGGTGTTTGAGGTCTGTCTGCATGAGAAATTGTGTCACCAAACGAAGCACTTAATAACTGAGAAGCAACATGGTTTTTTTCCCAAAAGATCTACAATTACGAATCTTTCATGTTTTCTGCAGACAGCTCATAAGGCAATCAGTAAGGGGTGCCAGTTGGATGTAGTGTACACCGACTTTGCAAAAGCCTTTGATAGGCTAGACCTTGGACTGTTGGCTAAGAAGATGGTGTCGATTGGTTTTCACCCGAATCTTGTAAGATTTTTTGTTTCCTATTTGTCAAACAGGCTTCAATATGTCGAATATAATGGTTTTAGGTCTGCTGAATACTTTGCATCAAGTGGTGCGCCTCAGGGCAGTAACCTTGCACCATTACTGTTCAGTATATTTATCAATGATATTTTACTTCAAGTGCAGAGTGGGGGCCTAATGTTTGCAGATGATTTAAAGCTGTTCAGGGTTATAAATGGTGTTGAGGACTGCCATATACTGCAGGAGGATATAAATCGAGTTTTCGATTGGTGTGAAAGGAACAAGCTGCCATTGAACATGGGCAAGTGTAAAAAGATGACTATTTCTGTCTTGAAAAATGAAGTTATGTATCCATATTCATTGAACGGTTCTCAGCTGACTGACTGTCTCTCGGTTAGGGATTTGGGAGTGGAGATTGATAAGAGATTGACATTCAATGACCATATATTGCAGATTACTGGTTCAGCCATAAAGTCCCTTGGGTTTCTTATTCGAGCCACATCTCACTTTAAGAACCAATCAAGCTGGGTAGCTGTGTTTAACTTAACTTAACTTAAGTATGGCTCTATGTTATGGTTCCCTATATATAATGTTCATGTGAACAGAATAGAAAATGTGCAGCGCAGGTTTTTGAAGTTTCTATCCTTTAAACTTGATGGAGTGTACCCGGGAAGCGTATTGGCATTGTTTACTATACTGCAACGCATACATATCGTTGCAGCGCGGTAAAGAATGACCAAACACCACCCCGCCTTTATGCAGACAAAGCTTACTGCGCCTCAGCACCGACGCGCGTTCCGACGTGGTAAGTTTTGTGTTACGGATGCGCCCGTGTTCTCGAGGCATTGTTTACTGCGTTGCAGCGGCTACCACGCAAATAACACCTTACCGATTTGTGAGTCTTACAGCACTACATTATAAAAATAACATTACCATATACTAGCACAAAAACTAGTTTATTACCTATATCATATAAAAATACAAAAAATACAGACTGTACCTACTTAACAGTCTGGTCATGCTACAGTTTTATTTATTTTAGAAAAAATCCATTATTAGATAATATTGGTGTAAATATATGAAAGTAGAATCTTAGTGTGCATTTCCATGCGCTTTTGCATTAGGTCTATTAAGATCAATATTGTTCTTTAGGGATATTTGCCTTTTAGGTCTCTCTTGCTTGGATGGCCTATCAGCCTGAATGCGATTTGCTCCACATGACAAACCACATCTTATTTTTCTGCGACTAACTAATATTGGCTGAACAGAAATACTCCTCTTTAGTGCGTTATTTTTTGAAAAATTAACGAAGTTGAGTAAGTCAGAGGGCGTCATAATTTTCTCTAGGGTTTTATTGATTTTTTTCGTGGCATTAATTATATCAGATGTTTTGCTATTAGACGCTATTTTACTAATGCGTTTAAAATGTTCTGATAGTTCTGTTACAGCTGCAGAATGTTCTTTCAATATAATTGTTTTATTGACATCATCAACAGTATTTATCATTTCGGTAGTACAATTATTATTATCCTGCTGTCCAACTTTGCTAACCTGTTCTGTATTAATTGATGGCAATTCGCTTCTTGTTTCCAGATCAGTTAACATATCATCATAAAATTCCGGAGACACGTTTTCTCCTAGAGCTAATTCGGCTAATTCTTTCCTGTCATCGAGGTTTATTTGCATGCAGTTCCTAAAAGTTATTTCAAATTCATTTTGTATAGCATAAAGATGTTTACAGATCTTCCACCCTGTCCATAAATGCAGTCGCAAAACGCGATATCTACATATTCAGTATAGAACATTTGATCATCGTTCTCCGAAGAAACCAAAAAATTATTTTCGTCTATTCATTGAACAGAAACTTTAGGAGAATGCGACATTTTTCTATACGGTATTTCATTTTTAGAGTTCCGACAATTTACAAATGATATCTTTTTTGATAGGACTCAAAAACTTTGGCGATAAAATCGACTAAGGCACAAGCATTGAAGAACAATCTTTGAAAATACGAATGGACACTTCTACAAAATTGTTCGTATTATTTCCACGTGTTAACAAAGAACTTCTGTAAGCCAACGACCACTCTTCCCTCCGATCCCAATAATTAGCCATATGTGCTTGAATATTATCATATTGTTTAAAAATGGTATCATTTAAAATATTGTCGTAATTCTTGCGAGTCCCTTTAATCGTATTTGCATACAGAATTCTTCTAGATAATGACATAATATGTCTTTTATCATCTTTTAAAATACCGTGATGATTATCCCGTAACCATGGCCACAGAGCTTAATGGTCTACGGGATTCAGGGAAAACATTCTTTCGGCACTGGAGTCATCAGTCATAAAGATTTTTGGGAAGCCAGAACCTCCAAAACTTTCCTTTGGTAAGTTGTCACGTAATAATTGAAACGCCGCTGTGTAATTTTCTTCCGATTGTTCAGTATGAAGGACACAGGCTAGAGGTAAGCCAACATCAGTTGCGCCAAAAAAAATGTAACACAGGAATTTGTTTGGTCGCATGAACCACTAGAGTCTACGGAAACTATCTCTTGACTAAATAAGTAGGTATGGGCTCTCATCATAATTGGTGTTAAAACAATGATAATTAAGGGGATTTATCAGCAGTATTTTTTTCGTTCCCGATTTTCTTCGTTAATATGCATAATAGTCAAAAACAGCCAAGTATAAAACTCGTTTAGAATTACTGTATCTAGGGCAGTACAGTGATAAAAAATTGAATATCTTAATTTTAATTTTTAATATATTAGGGTAAAAAAATAACAAAAAAAGTAAGTCTGTACGGCCCTAGTGGATCATAATTTAGACATATTGATAAAAGAAAATAAATTTTCCATCAAATAGTTGGTCCATAATCCTGGAATAAAGATTTTGAGCCAAAATCGCTGATTCGACACGCCCCCTTGTCGCGCAAACACATGAATTAATTTAGAATTATTTCTTCTGGTAAAAGCTGGCAGCGGCGCGAGGCCATGTGCTGTGTGTCTGTCGTTTACTCGTTTACAACCTGACCTTCGGCCAGTCGGGCGATCGCTTGCTGGGCGAAACCAGTTTCCAGAAATATAATATTTGGTATTAATATTTATTTTGTGACTTTGTTCTAAATGATAATTAGCCGCTGCTCAAACTTTTCCCAGATATAGGTGGCCCATTAGTAACTATAGGGATAAAAAAAATAAATACAAAAATTGTAAGATATGTTGTGGTGCATATTGTGAAATTATTTTCAATTATACAGGGTGCTTTATAAAATCCTGTCGTTCGTTTTTTTGACTTATTTTTATGGAATGCCTTGTATATTTTTGCACATTTAGATTCTGCATAAAATTCTAGACACATTTAGTGAATAATGTTCATACCGAAATATTCACTGTTGAAAATCGGCCATCTACCAAGCTTGACAGCCTGTACAGGGTGTCCCAAATTCGAGCCTCATCATTGGGATCTAGGAAACTAGAAGAGATACGAGGTCGGTTAAATAGAGACAAATTTGCGGAATTTGATGCTGATCAAAATGCCGCCTTAAAACTTAAAAAATTCCGAATACTTCCGAAGATATTTAGAAAAAACCGAATATTCGCGATTTCATTTTTATTTTTTTATGACTCTATTTGAATAGATATAACAAAATAAATTTCCCATTCTCATTGCTACTTTTTCTGTTCTAGAAGACGGTGTTATCAATTTTCACACCGACGTTTCGTCTTTGAGCTGCCATAATCATCTTTGTTTTTTTAAATACGTCCCTGGATTTTTTATTACGGACTTTAAGAGCTTCTAATGTCCCAAAACCAATGATGTATCGCACTGATTCGCAAAAATCATTTTAATGATTTCCTGGTAAAATCTTACCAAAAACATGTTTTCTGTCTCTCTCTAACACATGAGGTCTTATGGAAAATACCATTAATATGAATTTTATCGAATAAGTGCGATACATCATTGGTTTTGTGACTTTAGATGCTCTTAAAATCCGTAAAAAAAAATCCAGGGCCGTATTTAAAGAAACAAAGTTGATGATGGCAGCTCAAAGACGAAACGTCGCGCGTCGGTTTAAAAATCTGATAACACCATCTTGTAGAACAAAAAAAGTAGCAATGAGAATGTGAAATTTATTTTGTTACATCTATTCAAATATAGTCATAAAAAAATTAAAATGAAATCGCGAATATTCGGTTTTTTCCAAAAATTTTCGTAAGTATCCGGAATTTTTAAACTTTTAAGATGGCATTTTGATCAGCATCAAATTGCGCAACTTTGCCTCCATTTAACCGACCTCGTATCTCTTCTAGTTTCCGAGATCCCAATGATGAGGCTCGAATTTGGGACACCCTGTACAATCTAAACGGCTAAAGATAGGGCACTTTTCTATCTCGGTTTTTCATAAGCTATCGTTTAACGCTAACTTTATATTTATTTAACCAGATGTTAAAAAGTTCCGGTTAAATTTAACCTGTGGTTAAATAAAAAGTTAGTGTCAAACAATAGCTTATGAAAAACCAAGATAGAAAAGTGCAAACCATTTTGCTCTATCTTTAGCCGTTTAGAGTTTATAGGCGGTCAAACTTGGTACATGGCCGATTGTCAACTGTCAATATTTCTAAAACAGTTAGAGATAGGTGTGATACGTGATAGGTGTTCCGGGAATTGCAAATATGTCGGGGGAAAAATAATTGATTTTAGCAAAAAAAGGATCTTATCAGAGCAGATGCGAAGCTGCCGCAATTTATTTTAATTTATGCTGTTGTGACTACCATCTTCCCATAGGAAAGGCTATTGGAAAGGTAACTCCTAAAGCCTACACAAAGAGATTTGATGAGAAACTGAAAATAAGAAGATACAAAATGAAAGGAAAAAGATTATTTTTCAGAAAGGCTACGAAAACACATCCTCCAGATAGTGATTATGGACCCGAAGCTAACGCTGAACCTGATCTAACAGAAGAACAATATAAAACTAAAGAGAAAGTGTTTCTAGCAGAACTTGCAAAGTCAGGGGAACAAATTTTAACAATGGGAAGGGACACGAGGCAGCAGTCTAGCAATCCATTGTGGATGCAGGAAAGAAGATTCCCATTGGCAGCCTCCAATTTTGGAGCTGTATGTAAATTAAGAAAAACGCTGTGAGAATCCTGTGAAAATATTTTTTTCTTCAAACGTCAGTAAATCCGTCATTACTCGACTGTGTAGGCGGCCGTGAAGTTTCGTTTTTCCTCCGCCGGAGCTTTACTTTTCACTTTTCCGCCGGCGGAGGTAAAAGTGTTGTCATAGCAACATAGATACAATACAAACAGACAACAAAATAAGCGTCAACAACTCAAGATTTATTAAACTACAATTTGTATTTATCACTCAATTTGTGACTGCATTTCTAAAAATCACTAATTTAGGAACAAATTGGTTATTATTTAATCGAACTTACTCAATAACTGCTTATCAATACGGAATTAAAACGCAATCGGAGACGCAATCTTATAAAATAATTATTGTTGACAGTGTCCACTGACAGCTTTATGTTACAAATTCACCGACACCAGTCTAAGCAAGGCCACCTACGACCGTGGTCTAAGCCGCCTTGCGAACTCATTTATCTTTAATAATAATTAGATATTATTACTATTAAAAAGAGATGTTTTTGCATTAATTTGTCGACATTTGAAGAAAAAACAGCATATTTTATTTGGAGGAAAAGTTACTTTTCATGGCTTGCTCTCTATTACCAGCCTCACTCCGTTCGGCTGTTAAACACGAGCGCGCCATGAAAAGTATCACTTTTCCTCCATATAAAATAATATACTATTATATTCCCAATTTAAGGAAAGCACTGCTACAAGATATGGTACAGGAAAAGAACCAATAGCTATATCACAATACGAAACCAACATAAATAAAAAAGTAATGTCTTGCTGCTTGTTTGTGGATATAGATAATTGCGTTTTGGCAGGTAGTCCAGGCAAGTCAAGATGACGCTATAATCGAGGATAAGTGTTCTTCGACAGCGGAAAAGATGACTCCAGAAGAGGCAATTCAGCAGAAAAAAATTACATTTGCTACAATACATAATGGAAAATCGTAATTAAAGCAAAATCACACTTATTTCTACCAAATACAAGAACAGCAACCAAAAGGCAATATTGGTATTTTCTGTTACGGACTCCATTTGGATTTCTTGTAGAAAACGTATGATATTTGTTATATTATTATAAAATATGTTAAAAAGAGTAAAAATAGCTATATACAAGGTGTGGCACCGGTCCGGACGGTCCGGTCTATTTACGAAAATAAAAATTTTGTAAAATGTTTGTTGTAACGTGATATACCTACATTGATAAATTTTAGAAGCATTATTAACTGTTTTTAAGTCATTATCAATCATTATTTTAGAATAATTTAAAGTGTCTTAATCGACCTACGACACATTTTTTCCTTCCAAAAAGCCTTGTGCTTAGCACATTTAGCCATCTGTTCCCGAGTAGGAACAATTGTTATGAGTTAAATAATGCAATACTTTTATAGATTATATTATTATACCGACTAACGTAACTTATTGGCATTTTTTTATAATCATCTAATCACATTTACTCTCTCAAATATATTTATTATATTTAAATAGAAGTGTGTTGTGCATTGTGTGTTAGTGTGTTATATGATAAGGTTACGCACAATACACATCTACCTTAATCTTTACTCACTAAAATACTGGATATTGTATTGTATGACAAGGGATTTTAGTTAGGGACACTCGGTTCTCGTCCTGGAGCCAATGCAGATCATTTATTTTATAGACAAACCACAGGGGGACTCGGATTGGAGTGTAACTAGAACAGGAGAAAAACAAAGGAACGTCCACAAACTACCTTCTATAATTTGAAAGCGAAGAGCATTTAATATTGCCTCTACCAATGATAGTATGAAAATTTGGCAAAACACGTCAATTTACATATCAAGGGGGACATTTTTTTAAGGCATTTGTTGCCGTGTTACTTTCAACTCCCCTGACACCTACCCCTAAAATTTTAAATGGCAACCCCTATTTATTTTACCATTTTTGTGTTCTTTATGAAATTCTACATAAACTGTATTTAATTTTTTTTTAAATTGTGATACTTAACCTCACAAATTAATGAAATGTAGTTAATATCTAATTATTTTAAAACGGATTGTATTCACCGCCTCATAGCACTTCGTTTAAAAATGTTTGTACCTACCAATACTTACATTTCAAATTATTGGTAGAGGCAATATTAATGCTGTTCGTTTTCAAATTGTCACCCTGTATGTATATTTTTTTGAAGATAAAGAGGGATGATTTGTTCTGGAAAGAAAAAATGGAACCCTTTCTGATACGTTTTTAGTTAATACCGTCTTCCAGAAATTCTAGATCCTAGATTTAAAAGAGGTCTAAAAATTAGAAACCCCCCTCGAGATAATTAAATATTTATTATATAGATTTATATTATATGTAGGTATATTTTTAGATTATTTGTAAAGACATGATGGTACCAATTTCTTATTTGAAATGCATAATTTTTATAATTATATTAAAAACCTATCATTACAAATCTAACATAATTTCTTATTTTCATTCTTTTTTGATATCAATAAATAAATGACTGCCAAAAATAAAGAGAACGGGTTTTTATAAGCATCCGTATCTAAAAGTTATAAAAGGTAAAATCATGAAAAAAATTATGCGTCTCAGCTTTAGAAGCACACAACTAACGTGAAACTTCTGAAATATATTGGGAATTGAGTTTTTATTATTTTTTTAGCTTTTTTCCAACTTTTGCTCCCGGTTTCGAAACTTTTTTTATTTTTTTTTTTGCTTTTTTTTAATACAGAATTTTTTTCTTTCCATTTTTGCCATCCCCGACCTGAACTTCTTTGCTGTTTTTCGCCGAAAACCGCGTTTCTCTAAGTTTTTTTTTCTAAGTATTTTTTCAGATTTCATTTTATAATACTTTTATTAACTTTCGGTACAATTTTTTACTTTTTTTTTTTAATTTTTTCCCATTTAAACTTTTATTTTCTTAGTAAAGTATTTTTTCTCCCCCTTTTTGCCATCCCCGACCTCGTAGCTGAACTCCTTCGCCCTTTTTTCACCTAAAACCGCGTGTCTAACTTTCCTTTTTTTTTAATTATTTTTTTTCTTATTTCGTTTTATAATACTTTATAAGTTTCCGAACAATGTTTTACTTTTTTCAATTTCTTCCCATTTTTTCGAACATTTTTGGGTATCTGGGGAGGTGGGGGCATAATTCCTCCCCCCGATGCAACGGGGTTTTCCAAAAAAAAACCTTTAAATTAGAGCCCCGGTCCCCCATATGGTCAAAGGTAGCCCCCCATGAGGCGCACCTACCATAAAAATTTCGACCCAGTAGCTCTTCCCGTTCTCCTGGGATTAATTATTTTACTTTTTTCTTCTTTTCATTTGAGTTTTTCATATTATCCCTGACTGTTGATGCTGTCCGTCTCCAAGCACACGTAAAGTGCTTGTCGACGGCCCGACGGTGACTCCCACGCTGACGTAACGTAAAATGCAGTGTTGTTTTCGCACAACTTAAATCGAACCGGCGGGCGGTGCCTAGACAGAGAACGAAGAGTAGCTGGCCTTTGCTAGAAAGGCACGCCGTCGGAATCTCGTCTCACTGATAAATCCCCTTAACGGATTTTCATTAATAACTACTTTAATATCTAATTCAGCAAATAATTTCTGTTTTTTTCTTAAAGCAGCTATAACATCTGAATGTTTACGACTGCCAAAGTGTTCCTCTCTAAAAAAAAATACATTTGGAATGCTCAATATAAGTACAGATGTATTAGGTACTAATGTAGGTAGTTATTTACAGGGGTATTCAATAGTGTTTATACTTATTATAATAATTCACTTTAACATTTTTATTTTATTATCATTTAAAAAATAATCAATACCAAACGTGAAGGGATTTTTTCTTTGAGTATAATGAATTATTTTTTAATAAACCCTTTTCACATTCTTTAAGCACCCTGTATATTTTTGATTTTATTTATTTTTCTGATTGCAATGATATGCGATAAGGTCATATATAATATGTTTATTCAAACCGTTTGCAAACTAGCCCACTTTGAAATTATCAAATTTGCATATTTCAGAGCTTTATAACATAACAGTAATAATTATAACTCAAAGCGAGGACAAGAGGGATGTTTTTAGAAATACTAAAATAGTATAAACTATTTCACTGTTCTTTTTTTATACCACATAAAACTCTTTTTGGATGAAAAAGTGCGCAACCAATATTTTCTTCCTTTCGATTCCTCGTTTTAACAGAACATTAACGTTGACATTAATCAATTGAAATGAATTTTTCATTGAGCAAAAATTGAAAGGAAATAGTTGACAATATTTTTAATATTCAGTGTTTAATTCAGCATTATTTGTTTCTATTCCATTCACTTTTGCATTGAGATAGAAAGAATCGAAATAACCAAAAGTGAATGGTATAAAAACACTGAAAACAGCTTAGACAAACATATAACTATTGCATAAAAATAATCAGTTTGGTGTGTATTTCGGAAACACTCTGTACGAATAACTGATCTTCCAAGTCAAATGAATAAAAAAAATTCCCTACGAGTTTGGTCTTTACTGTTTTCCAAAAATAAAACTACTAATAAATATTAGTGGACTAAAAAACCCTTTACATTTTACAGTTACAACAAGAATTACATACCTCCATTTACAGTACAAATGTTTTACTTGTCGTTCGGTGGGATTGATTTGCGCATTTGCAAGAACAACAGGAATTTCGTTTTCATTAGTTTCATTTTCTAATTTTATTTCCTGAAATCCTCTAGCTGCAGAGGGGGCCATACCGTCGTCAAAATATTTTAAAAATATTTCTTGAGTTTCAGGTGTCATACGTAAATAACTGTATGCCTCAACTACATTAATTTTATGGGAATTATGATACCGAGGATGATACCTTATCTGTAAAAATATAAGCGAAGTAAAATAAAACCGAAAACACCGCTTATTTCTTAATGTTTCTTGTAAAATAAAAAACTACAATTTGCTTATTAAAAAGTTGGATTTAAATTTTAAACATTTTCTGTATCACCTTATTATTTTGTTCTAATTGCAAAATAAAAAATAATGGTAAGTAGGTTCTTGCCAGCCCTTCATATTTTTATACATTCTTTAAGCACCCTGTAAATATTTATTATTTATTAATCGTGCCTATTTTTAGAAATGGAGTTTTTTTAATCAAAAAATACTTTTTTTTTTAATTTTTGGTCTCTTGTTAAACCTCTATTCGTGGACATACTATACCAAGTTGATATTACTTACCAGAGAGACACCACGAAGAGACAGTTAAGTAACATTAAAAATTTGTCCCTTTCATGCCATCTCTTTTACTTAAATGCATTTCCGTATAAGCTCTCTCTTTATCTAGCATGACCAAAGGTGATTGTAGATGGAGCCTAAGCCGTGTGAAAACTTTTTTGAAATGATACTTTTGAATATTTGGATACGTATATCGTACAATCCAGTTTGTAGATGTCTCCTGGCTGAATGATTGTACCCAATTTGCACACCGGCCGTTGTAAAAGGGTGCATCCTTCTTGTCGGAATAGCCACTCTTTGCTTAAGTTGCATACAAGTACCTTATCATAGTCGCACGTCGGTGCCATAGGAGCGGTTATTCTCAAAAGCGGGAAAAACTCTTAATGAACGTATATTTATACCTATATTGTCCAACAATGGATTTTTATCTAAAATAAATAAAACTGTAACATGACCAGACTGCTAAGTAGGCATATTTTGTATTTTTTGTGTTTTTATATGGTATAGGTAATAAACTAGTTTTTGTGCTAGTTATGGTAATGTTATTTTTATACATAGTACTGCAAAACTCGCAAATCGATAAGGTGTAATTTGCGTGGTAGCCGCTGCAACGCAGTAAACAATGCCTCCAGAACACGGGCGCATCCGTAACACAAAACTTACCATGTCAGAACGCGCGTAGGTGCTGAGGCGCAGTAAGCTTTGCCTGCATAAAGACAGCGTGGTGTTTAGTCATTCTTTACCGCGCTGCAACGATATGCATGCGTTGCAGTATAGTAAACAATGCCAATACGCACCCGGGAAGAGGTATTGAGCAGGAGTATTTATTGAATAGATTTCATTTTTTATCAATTACACATAGCACTGTTTTAGCTAGTCAAATGTTTCTATATAAATTGTGCAATAATAAAGTGGATGCTTCGGAACTACTAACTCAATTACCGTTTTGGGTGCCTCCAGCCAACACTAGAAGGCATTTTCTGTTCTATATACCAGCTAGCCACACAAATACAGTTAGCAAGGCTCCTTTATACCGATCTTGCAAATGGTTTAATATGTTTTGTAGTGGTTGTGATGTGGATCTTTATAATCTAACAGATTATGCGTTTAAGAAACATATATGTTCCAATTTGAACCTAATTATAGACTGAGAGAAATCTGTGATCTGATGTGGATTTTTATCTCTCCTTGTTGTGTTGTGATGTATTGTTTGTCTAGTCTTATTACTGCTAGTCTAAGGCTTCTGAAATTATGTAATGTATTTTTTATTATCTATTATTAACTAACTTTTTATCCTATTTTATGCTAGATTTTATCAAGTATTTTTAACCGTTAATTTAACTAATTTGTCTTGTAATTGGGTGTATTCCTGTTGGACAATAAACGATTTGAATGTTGCAGTTAAAATTTGTATTTTGGGTTATTAGTTTTAAGATAAGGTTTCCATTAGATACAATAATCCTCGTTATGTTGCGGTTAAAATTTGTATTTTGGTTTAGTAGTTTTAACTTTAGGTTGTTATAAAGTTTACATTAGGTGCACTATCCTTGTTATGTTGCTGTTAAAATTTGTAGTTTCCTAAAGACATTGTATAACATAATTTTACAATGCTCATAAGTGCATTGTAAATTCAAGAGGTCACAACTGATTCCGTTATGTAGTTATTTAAATGTTTCATAAGAAGTTGTAGTAGGTACCCAAGTAACACAAAAAGATTTATAAAGGTTAAACAAACGTTTATATCACTAGTTTATAGAGTAAAACGGTAAGATAATCAATTATATATTACTTATGGCTGCTATTTGTCTTAAAGGGATCACTTTACTCAGCTATTATATAAAAGTGTAACTAAATGCTCCAAAAAAAACTATTCTATAATTCTTCTTTATAACTCTTTTAACACGTATATATACCTAATATATGGCCACTATATATCTTCTTGAACTAAGTATAGCGCTTACCATCACCATTATAAAGAACATATAAAGCATCTATATAGTGAAGTTAAACTTGCTCTTAAATTGCAATAATGCTGTGTAAGTATTATTATATGGCGCTTATGTAACTGTTTTTTAAAAAGACATAAATGCAATTTACGCGATTAAATATGCCTTATATAACTTTTATATATTTGGAAAGAGTTAACGCCTCATTATATCTTCTATATTGCAAAATGGTTACAGGAATATCTCCTACTTGAGTTATGTATAAAAAGCTATTGAGGGCAGGAGGGAGTACCTAAAAACGACATGCCAGAAAAAATTTATTGTAATTATGTAATATGCTGAAAATTGACCATTTTTCTAAATTTTTAGAAATTATTTTCATAACTTTATTTTCATAAAAATCAATAATTTTTTAATAAATTGATCCGAAACAAGTGTTTTATATGAATTCTAATAATTTTGATGAATAGAATATATTAACTTACTACCAAAACCCAATTTTGTTTTCTAATAAAATGCCGTTTCATCTATCAACATTAGATGGCATATAAGCGTTTAAAGAATCTTTATAAAGCATCTATAAAGATATCATTTGTCTGTATAAGAGGATCTTAGGCATGTTTACAAAGCAAGTATATAGCTAAAAAGTCATAATGAATGCCTTTATAGAACAATTAAAAAGCTACTTTATAGCACCACTCAAATTACGTTCTTAAACCGCTTAAAGAACTAAATTAAAGAACCAAAATATCATTTAAATTGGTAATCTGAGATTCTGCAATAACTCCATATAGTCATAAATGAAGCACTTATAAATCATTTCTAAAGCAATTCGGATATAAAGCGCCATCCTATGTGTTACTTGGGTAGCTACTAGATGTACGTTATGCAAAAGTTTTATTTGTTTCTCTTTTTGTTGCATAAAAGCTTACACTACATACAAGTGATAGATACATATACATAAGCCAAGAACGAATGTGAAAAAAGAACGAAGACTAGGATACCATCTTGGGGTTTCGTACTAGACCTGAAAATAGATCATTAATCTTTCAGTCATTCAATAGATTCATCACGAAACGAAAAGCGAACTCAACAACTTAATATCGAATCCTAAACGTCTCTTAGCAACTCCGAAAATTTTAATTCCTTCCTTAGCACCTTCTTTAAAAAGTAATTTGGCGATCGTTCAATTCGATAAATTCTCAGCTACTTTCATGAATATTCATGCAGAGAGAGAGAGAGAAAGGTTTCATGTCGAATCGAATTTAATAAATCAGTTGTAATCGAACACGCCTTAAAAATTCGTGACTCCTTATCACGAAAACGCTTTATTCTCACTTAAAACATCTCCGTGGCCGGGTTTTTACTAATTATTTGAAATTAATCGAACGATAGGCGTACTGAAATTAAGCTCGATAAGAGTGTTCTTTTCAAGTTATGTTTTTGTATTAGTACGTGACTAAATACTTCAATGATTGGCTCATAAATTATGGCAAAATTTGGCATCGATGGAGCACAACTCCAATCCAACCAGAAATTGAGTAGTTAATTATGCGTGCAAGAGACAAAAGTAGACATCTTAAGAGGACGTAGATTTGTGATAATACAAGTTCATTGCAACACCATTATGTAAATAAAATTATTATTAGATGGATATGGTACAGGTAGCATTTCTATCCACAGGGTCTATGACGCTAAGACTTTTGGCATTTTATGAAATAATTTTTGACAAGAGCAGAACAAGCTTCAGTGGAAACTATGAGATGGAAGAAATGGATTTATATCAGGAAAGGCTTGATGAAATTATGCAAGAGCAAAATCGAAAGCTCAGATGTGGTTGGGGACACACCCTGTATGTATGTAGAATGAATGAGCCATAATTAAACTCAAAATAGATTTATTTCACCCCGGGTACAACCCAATTTGTGCATTTAAATTAGCATATGTCAGTTCTTCACGACCCCTTAGTCCCAACCTGGACGGACGATCCCTTAGTTCGAACCTGTACACCAGTACTGTCAGTATAATAGATTACAATATAGCAACTCTTCACTCGTAAAGGAAAACGTTTGTAATCGTTTTCAATTTAATGTATTTTTGTCTCAGTCTGTATTGTGTGAGCAACCACGTGTCAAATAAAGAAAGAAAACGGTTTCTACCCTTTTAATCTCAAATGAATTCGGTATGTGTTACCGCCCACTTTTATTATGTGGTTTTGCCGCTAGACGACCAGCTCAAAGAAAGAAATTAATGAAGTCAGTGCTCTGATAACAATCCACGTTGCTAGATCGGTCTCGTCACCGCGCTCTAGCAAGTGCACCCTCGGGCCATTGGTCAAATTCCTTTTGGGCCAATTTCTCTTCTTGTATGCATAGATATTAGAGAATATCTAGTGCACCTCAGATATCTTTGTTCAAGATTGGACAAAGACCTCCTTTGGGCTGTTAACCCAATTTTTCAAAGCAAGAAACGACGTAGCGTCTCTTTCCCCCTTTAGTTGAAGAGAATCCGTAAAATGGCGGCCCCGAATTGATAGCTCAAGTGGTGCCTGTACTGTGCAAGTTAATTCAAGGATTCAAAGTGGAATCCCTAGCTGATTAGAGTGAAGTAAAGCAATTGGAGATTAAGGTATTCTGTACGAAAGAAAGGTGCTAGATTGAAAGCATAAAATTTCATTTCATTTAAAGTCAGAAAGGACAAACATATTTCAGTTTGAAATTGCATAATCAAGGCTGTTTTAGTCTTTAGTTAGAAATAAGTAACCTGTTTGTAATATTAGTTGTATGTATGAAAGGATGAGTGCTTGTAATTAATATAGAAATTGTTTGTATATTTACATTTATCATATTTAAATGCAATTTACACCTGGATTATTAAAGTAGATCAAACCGAATACATGTTTCAATTCCTCTCACTACCCTATAGTAATACAGTTTATTAAAAGTGGTTAATTAAGATACCACACGTTTCTTTATGGTTTTAAACAATAATAAAATCACTTGTTTATCCCGACCAGATGTGTAGCCAGCTTTATTCGCTAACCACTATCAGCCGTTTGTAGTTTTGTTCTTTTTAAAGGCGTGGGCTAGAGTTTATGGCAGTTAGAGCGGGAGCCACTAAATTTTTACTGCAAGAAATTTATTAGAAATTCTGTCTGTCTGAATGTCGGATAATAAAATTTAGAAAAAGTAAAAAGCGTAAAAAATTAGAATGAGATTAAATTATAGCCTAAATACAGTTTCCAAAATAAACACCAGCAATACAAACAATCAGTTTATTAAAAAAGTGTACTACTTGGGTAGAACAATCTACTTTCTTAAATTTTAGAAGATTTTCTGATTACTGATGGTTAATATTATGCTAAAAAAATTTATGGAATGTCACTTAAGCTGACCTATTTATGCCACAGGTGGTGATTAGTGTTCAAATTACAATTATATTAATTATTATGGTAATTAAGTTTCATCTTGACACTCTAACACTAGAAATTACAATAATCAAGTATCAATTATACGATTTAGGGCTGGTACTCACTGCGATTAAACTTCAAATCAAAAAGTAGCACTAGTTATGGTACTTT
>JAEQML010066342.1:0-20071 GCA_016904865.1 Pissodes strobi | reverse complement strand
GTTAATGACATATAAATTATTTGTAGCTTCGAAGTTGTATTTACCTACGCCAAAAATAGATTAATGATGTTGAGCACTATATTTAGTTTTATCTGAAAAATAAGGTTATTTTGAAATAGGCTTACAAAAAGTGAAAATGGACACACTAACAAGCGATTAGTCATACAGATTACGTGCTACCAGTGCTACTTGGGCCCTGGCTGCAAAATATACTATTGCTTTTGAGACACTTCACTATTACGTGATATGAATTTCAATAATGTTTTCTTTGTAGCATACGGTGGTTCTTAAATAATATTAGATATAACGCGGTGTGAGCAACACTGGGTGTTGATAAAATATGCCTACAACACAAGAAAATGTAAATGTTTTACTCTCACGTTCTCCAGTCTGCATTAAAATGCAGGTCATGTGAAAACAAAAGCAAAGCTGCAAATCCAGACCGGCCGAGAAATGTTTGTATCTGGAGGACCCCAGAGAACAATTCTTTTAAAGTTTATGCCCCATAAAGTAAATTTCACCCAAAGATTTTCTGGCCGTGTCACTCAGCCTTGCTTTAACTTAGGAAGTAAAACGGTGTGGCTATGCGGACTGTGCTCTTGTTTATAGGTGTAGAGCGATTATGTGGATTAGTGTTGGGAGATTTGCCTCGAAGAAATTGCTGACAAAAGGTGACTAGTACAGGTATTTGATATCGTAATTTTTGCGCTTAGGCCGCACCAAATTATAAAACACCAAATGAGCATTGTTGAGTTTTAATTCTTGACCTATGATGGAGTAATGCAGACGATGAATAATTGACACCACCGCAATTTCAAATTTGAAGTGGTGCTTAGCAGATAAATATGGCATAACTGAACCAATTGGTTGATATTTTATTTCAGATTTTTCCTGATGAAAATTGTACTATTTTTCTATCATATTTACTCCTTTATTGATCACTTATTTTCCACAAGCAAATCATGTAAATCGATGCAGTCTAGTGCAGAAGGAGTTTTTGAGATGTGTCCTATTCAAGAAAAATATTCCTGTGAAAATTATTTCATAGGACTAATACCTTTTAGAGATAAATTTGCAGACACTTCAGGTCTAATATACTTATTAATTAACCATGAGATAAAATGGCAGATGCACAGCTATTTATATTATCTCGTATTATAGGCAATATCGTCTCGTAACCGTGTTGCACGTAAAGTGAGGTTACCCTTTTAAAACCCTAGAATTCTTTATTTGATAGTTGACATTATTTATAATTTTACTAGTCCATCCCCCGTCCGATTTTTCATGAGCTTAGAGTGTTTCTCCAGTTTCATTTCGGCGATTTGTGGCCTTTTGTCAAAGTGATGCTGACCGCATGGTGTGACGTGTAGCTTCACATGAAACGCCAAAGCCTTGATTGGGGTCAGCCAAGTAGTTGTATGAATTAAGGACCAGCCACCAACCACTGCCAGTTGATTCAGCTCCCGTATGACCATAAGAAAACAAGTAGGTCCTATAATTACCTATTTGAATTGCAATATCGTACCTTGTCATTTTCGAACTTACCGTTAAATGATTTATAATGATTACTTTCTCTTACCGTTTCCTATCGTTATTTGATTAACTAATATCGACTTTCTTTACTACCGTGTATGATATTATCTTAATTAGCTAAGGTCTCGCTAATACCATGGTAATTATCTGATTTTTTTTTGTATTTCGTATATTGACTTAAACGCTACGCTCTTACTGTAATTTGCTGTAAGTCTTAAGGCAGTAAACCGACTTACCTAATTGCTTCTTTAGATTTTCGTCTTTATGCAGGATACCGAATTGAGCTCACTTCGATTTTCCCTGTAGATCTTCTTTGATCAGTATGATCAGATTTATTTTTCTTGACGGGTCAGCTGATTTGGTTTAATTTTGTTAACTGTTTATTTGACCACTGATGTTATCGCTGCCATGGGATTAATTTATAATAGGTTTTTTATTTGGCAGAGTAATTCTTATGTGATTAGCTATGTTTAGTCAGAATTTTAAATGTTCAAATTTTGGTTATAAATATTTCAAAAATAGGCATTAGGCAGTATTAGTGATTTAAGGCTCAGGATTAAGACTTAATAATCTTATAATTTGGATGATACTTATTTTTGAGAATCTTCTCTTTATTTTGGGTGCGATGCCATAATCTCAACTAGATTTGGGACTTAATTAATTTTTCTTTGTACAGTTATGTCTGTGAAAGTATTTAATATTTAATTAAATAGCTTAATTGGGACTTTTCAAGTTTATTTTGGTATGCTGAAATGAAAGTCAAGTTGAGTTTAAAGAAGTTTACGACGCGCTTTCAGTGCAATATATTTTTTTAAAGAGTAAAAGATTCTCAATGCTCGTGGAGCTATGACGAGTTCCACCGAGATTAATATTATTGTATTATTGTACAGGTACCGAATTCGACCAGTAACTCACCGCAAAAATAATTACCCGGCAGGTTGGAACGCAAGGCCTTGTAGCAAGCTGTAAAGTGAGCGCGCAATTTGCCCGCTGCTCAATTAACCTGAGAAAGTTTCATTGGGCGCCACCGAGTTTGTTACGGACCAAACTGGAAATCCCCGCGTTATTCGTGGAACCTGCTGCAATACCTCCGCTCCCCAAGGTATGCTCATTCTCTAATCGGAATCACTCCTCTTTTTTAGCTTTTCTCCGACCTTAGATCCTTTGGTTGACCTTGGCGCCTTCTAGCAGTTCCACATGCGTAAATCTTATCTGCCATTAGTTTATGTTGCAGCTGAAGCCCGTTAATGAAATTGTCGAAGTAAACACGGTGATATTTCCCGACCAATAAACCAGTGAGATTTTTCACCATTCTGCTGCTAAGTTTCGATTCGAGCTTATCGTTGACAACCCAAACTAACCACAAATATTTTTGATAGTAATAGAGAAAAAACAGAAAATTCTAACACCCCCAATGTATAGACGCACTCATATCATCATATTTCAATAATAAATAGTGTTCAACTCACATTTCATAATAATTCTGTTGATATGTAAATCCTCAAAAATAAACACTCGTCAACAACCTTGAAAACATTGAAATTCCAGACCAAATGTGCTGTCGGAACGTGGCATGCAGAGAAAACCCGCCCGCGCGGCTGTGATTTAGTGGAGGCAATATCAAGCTACACAGCCTGCAAGAGTGGTCCTGTCCAACGCTCACTAGGCCACATAGAAAATTATTTTGAATTGTGGTTCCAGTGTGGAACCACCGGGACGGAAAGGGTTAATACCAAAAAGATAGCATGCCTCTACCTTTATTTTAATAAATCGAGAATAAAGTTCAATAAGGTAAACAACAATGAACGAAAATATGCGAAAATATGTAATCTGCATTAAAGAACGCGACCTGATGTCTTCCCTTAGGAACGAAAACTAATAATAAACAAAACTATATTACCTAACTATTAACAACCAAATTTCCCGATTTAGTGTCTAAGTTAAAATCAACTACCCGCACGAACCACCAGAAGTTAATGGCAAGATTAATCATTAAAATTAAAGATAAAACAATAACTCCCCATTGCATCAATTCTAACTTCAGTAATAAAATAAATTGCATGAAATTAGCGGTTTTTTTTTGCATTTGCAACAACCTATGCCTTTGATAAAGCAGCACAATAATCAACGGTTAAATTTTACCCTCGCGGCTAAACCGCTACGGAAAGGTCAAATAAATCAAACTACGGAATTATGGAAAATCTACATTACATTTCGTCTGAAATAAAAAAAACATTAATTTGGCTAGTCGCAAGACCCCGTGAATAAATAATAATGACTATTTCATTCAAATACAAGAGCCCAAAAGCTTTAATCGATCTCTAATTAGTTTGACATCATGCCGATCAATTAAGCTAATAAATCGAGACCGAAATTAATGATAAAGATTAATCGAATCAAGCGCGAGTAAATACAAATGATTAAGCCATCCGGATACAAAACCTATAAGGCTTAATTAATCTCTAATCAAATTGACGTCACGCCGATTAATTAAGCTAATTAAATCGAGTCCGATATAAATGAAAAGCGAAATAATACAAAAAATGCAATTAAGAAAGACAGGAGAAGCGTAAAACGTCTGCAATTAATAAAGAAAACTTACGTCGTAAAATGAGGGCACACTACGCGACACAAAGCCAAGTACCACAATGGCGACCGATACTAGACACAGGAAACTCCCAAAAACCTCGCCCCGCGAGTTATTCCCGCATCTACGGCACTAAAACTAACGAAAGTACAAGGTAATGCCCGATGCGGAAATTCCTACGTTGTTAGTCGACAAAATCCAACTAAGGTACCTGGGATTAAACCAGATTTTTAAATGAATCGACCTAACAACTGAAAAGCTTGACTAGCAAAGGGTCCGTACCAGGCCGTGAACGAAGGACTTGTCTCGCGACGATTAAAAGATAGCGACGCGCAGGGTTCTCACACTACGCAACCAACAATACATGGAACGACAGTGATTATGACAAAGACGCTACCTAAACATGAGTTCAAGTTAAATCTCGGATTCAAATGTCGAACTAAAGCGTAAACCCGAAATAGTACCAGGCGTACTAGATATTCACTTCTAGTTAACGACTAAAACGGAATGTCACAAGTTCCGTTAATGTTTTTCTATATTTTTATATAGGGTAGTTTTTTAAAATTTACTACCCTAATTTCAATGCTTAAAAATCATATATTCATAATAGAAAATTTAGCGGCGCCTTTGCCCAACTGTCAAGTCTACGACCCACACCTATAAGTATTAACACCGCAGAGTAAATCAGGCATATGGACCGGTTGCTAAGCAATTAACTAATAGTAGTATATACCTTATATGCAGTTTCGGCTACTGGTCGATTTTTTTTTAATTCTAATATATGATAAAGCTTATCATTTGTGTCATTGTGCCAAATTTAAGTATACAAGGTAATCAAGAAAAATTACTTAAAAGTTAAACGGACATTTCATCATTTTAACCGACTAGTGCATAGGGTCCCTTACAGGTGACGCCTATGAAACGAGGCAACAGTGCGTGTCTTGGGCATAAATAAATCACAACAAGTTGCCTAGATCTTTCCGACAATCTGTTTGTGTGGTGTAAACGATAAGGAGATTTTTTGTGTCCAAGTTGTGTCGTAGAAATTAGCATAGATCCCTGTTTATACTCAACCAGGCGCGGCCAGTAAGTGTTTACTATATTTCATGGATATTATAGTGTTCATTTCAATGATATATATATTTTCCCGTGAAAGAATAGTGTGAGAGTCGAATCTAGGTGTGCGGTGTCTTGTAAGTTTTTGCTATTCAGGACAAATAAACTTTCAGAATTGAAGTAACTGAAATTGCGATTTTATTTAAAATATTTCCCCTTAATATTGGGCAAAAGATAAAAAAATTACATCCGTGTAACCAAAAAAATTGGGACCCCACATTGAGTTGTGAATGTTTTGCAGATCGATAATTCTCTGTCATAACAGAGGCCGCCAAACAAAAAACAGGAACATGTTTGGAAAGAAGATTAATACACCTAAAATCCTTATTCCCTCGACTAAAAATAATTTCGGGAAGCAAAAAACTCCCGCATCGAACCACCGTTAAACAGATTACTCGCACCCACATATTTCAAATATCCAAGTGGAGGAGCTGGGGGATTATGGCACATAACCGTATTCTCTAATAAGGGGGCAAATGGAAAGCTTCGAAAACTAGGATATATGCGTATTGGTGGAGATGCTTTCATACGTAGAGTGTGAAACACGTTCATTGTTATTAATGATGTCTCGAATCATATCATTTTTACTGAGTGAGGACTGTATACATACGACAAAAATATGCATGTTTGATCCAGTAAAATAAATACTGACTGGAGACATTTTAAGCGCTTATTAAGAAAAGTGGTTAGATACCTTATTTTCATATTCATATAAATATGCTAGATTAGAATCATATTATTCAGCTCAAAAATTTAAATGTATTATTTGTCAACTACTGCTATAATCTTTCATAATGTGTCAAGGTATGACTCCCGCTTTATTAATCTTAGTCATACACCTCAAAAACTTTGTCTCTTGATATAGTTATTGGAAGAGAAGCTATCTTATTTTTTCCATAAAAAACATTAGAATGAAACAAAACTTATAGCTTTAATAAAAAAATATTAACCTAGCTGGTCTCCAGAAATATTAGATTTCTAAAAGTACCGTGTTATTATTTTATTTGGAAAGTAACAGCAAAAAATCTTAGTGTCAATAAAAAAGTTTTTAAGCGTAGTTGGATTTGTTTCAGTTGGTTTCATATTATACTACTACTGAGTGAACCGAAAGAGAAATAGATGACAACCGTTAATCTGATGGCATATGCAAGCACTATTCATGTGTAAGTCGTGTGTGTTTTGCGTCCTGCAAAATTGTCAGTCTTGAGTAGTAGAAGTCCGAATTTTTCCACTAATTTGATATAAACAAACAACTACCGTATTGTGTGCCGTGGCAGTGATGTGAAAATAAAACACCATATCTTTATTCTTTTACCATTATTTATCGAATTCCGATGGTGGTTCACTGCTATTAGTTACTTATACGTGTACGATACGCGACAGGAACTTTGTACCTCCAATTTGGGCAGTCTTGGGCTGGAGGCATACTATATCGTGGTCTCGGCCGCGGCCGCGGTGGCATGGCGGATGAGTGTGGAAAATGCAGTCAAAAGATTAAAAGGAATGACCTTAGCATAATATGTGATGGATTGTGCAAAATAACGTATCACTCCGATTGCATAGGTATTAATAAGCAAAACTTGGAAATAATAAAATCTATATCTGGTCTAAAATGGTTTTGTCGGTGCTGCGGAGAAGTTTCCTGTCTAGCTCAGAGTCTTAAAAGAGACTTTGAAAAATTTAAAAACAGCGTGAGTTCTGAACTGAAAAAAATGGCCAGAGCGGATACTTCGGAGATCGGATTGCATAAGTCGAAGGAAGGGTTACCCCGAACATATGCGGAAATTATTAAAGAGCCTAAGGGTGAAGTTCTGTTAATAAAACCCAAAATAAAACAGGATAATAAGAAAACAAAGGATGCGATTAAAAATGCTGTTGATCCTACTGAGCTCGGTGTCGGAATAACTCAAATCAGGGAAGTGAAGGATGGTGGTATATTGATGCGATGCAATACTAAAGAGGACATAAATAAACTAAAAAATTCTGTTGATAAAAAATTTAAAACAAATATGATATAAAAACGCCAGATACCATATTTCCAAAAATAAAAATAGTGGACATAGAGGAAAATCTCAGCAATGAAGATCTGATAGCTTGCATATTGAAACAAAACAAATTAGTATTGCAGGAAAATTCTCGCTTTGAGGTAAAGGCATTTAAAAAAATGAGAACTAACTTTATGGCAATTGTCGAATGTGATCCGGAAATATATTGGAGTATAATAGAAACAAACAAAAAACTGTGTATTGGGTTTTCACTTTGCCGTGTCTTTGAATATGTGTCTGTGTTTCGATGTTTTCAATGTAGTAAATATGGTCATAGTGCTAGTGTATGTCAAGAAGAAGTGAATTGTTTAAAGTGTGGTGGTATTGATCATATGGTCAATGATTGCGTAAGTCCTAAATTTAATTGTATTAACTGTGTTGAGGCCAATGCATCACAAAATACGACCTATGATACCGGTCATTCCACATTTGACATTGAGTGTCCGATTTACGGGCACAGGAGGGAGATTGAGAGAAAGAAAACAAACTATACTGTTGAAAAATAGCAATTAGTTAACATAGAACTAAATAGCAATGCTAATAACTTTAAAAATGTGTGCAATATTTCTCCTCAGTCTCCTTCTTGCCTTAAACTTCTCCACCAAAATGTACAAAGTATAAAAAATAAGATTGATAATGTAGAGTTTGTCTTAGAGTCTAAGAAGATAGATGTAGCATGTATAACTGAACATTGGTAAAACAACATGGAGGTAGGACTTTATAAAATAGGAAACTATAACGTGGGAAGTTTCCATTGCAGGAAATTTACTAGGGGAGGGGGTGTCATGATTTTATATAAAAATGGGCTCAATATATCAGTCAGGAGTGTAGACAGGATAGATAAGTATAGTTATGATAGTATTTTTGAGGTGTTTGCTGTTAGTCTTAGCTACAAGGAATCAAATATTTGTGTGATCTGTCTGTACAGAGCTCCTAATACAGACGTAGGTGTCTTCCTCAACAAATTAAATAATTTTTTTTTGATGTGTGCTCATTTGTGAAGGGCCAAGTTATTCTTTGTGGTGACTTTAATATTGACTATTTAGAGCCTTCGAATATTGTGAGCGAATTAAAAGATATTCTTCTTTCGCATGGTTTGTGTAATGTTGTATTAGAGCCAACGCGTGTCACGCCTAACTCAGCGACATTGATAGACTATGTATGTGTCAACAGTCGTGAGTTGGGTGATGTGCAGTGCTCTGTTTGGGAGGGATGTCTGTCGGATCACTCGGCTCAAGCTATAGAGATTCCTTTTGAAACCAATATGAATAATGCGATTCAAAAAAGATTTTTCACTGACAGGAATATTGGTCAATTCAGAGCATATTTGAGCGGGGAGACTTGGCAGGATGTCTTTCAGGCTGAAGATGTGGCTCAGGGTTTCAGTGAGTTTTCTAATTATTTGCAGTACTATTTCAGTATATGTTTTCCGTTACAAAAAATTGATAAGAAGCGACAGAGTGATCATGGACTGAAACCCTGGTTAACGGCAGGTATAAGGAAGTCATCCCAAACTCTCAAGGTTCTGTTTAGAAAAAAAATGGAGAGCAAGTCTGATCTTGACGATGCTTATTATAGATCGTATAAAAAAAATTACAGAAATGTTCTAAAAAAAGCCAAACAAATGCATAATGATGAGTTTTTTCTTCAATCTGATAATAAATCTAAAGCAGCTTGGAAAATTATAAATAATGATATTAAGAATAGTAAGAAGGAAAGAAGGGGGATCTGTGAAGTACGAGGTGACAATGACGTCATATTGACAGACAAAAATGATATCGCCACTTGTTTTAATCAATACTTTGTTAATCTTCCTGTGAGTCTTTTGGGGAACTCTGTAGTCGTTGACGGGCCACAAATCAAGAACCGAACTCGTAATTCCATGATGCTTCAACTTGTAAATGAATATGAAATTGGAGAAACAATTGGAAAAATAAAAAAATCTAATTCTGCAGGAATGGATAATATACCTTCTATAGTTTTCAAAAAGTCTGCTGATTTTTTATTGTATCCATTGACATTTTTAATCAATAACTCTCTGGCCAATGGGATTTTTCCCGACTCTCTGAAGGTTGCTAAGGTCGTTCCTCTATACAAAAAGACGGATCCACGGTATGTTCAGAATTACAGACCGATAGCTGTCTTGCCAACATTGTCGAAGATCCTAGAGCGTGTTGTATATAATCAAATTATATCTTTTCTTGAAAGGTTTAATATACTGAAGCCTTCGCAGCATGGTTTTCGTCGCGGCTACTCTACACATTCCGCTGTTAGCTTTTTCTTAAATAATATATATGAACATTTAAATAATAAAAACAAGTGCATTGGCCTGTTCATGGATCTCTCCAAGGCCTTTGATCTGGTGGATCATGCTATACTGCTGAGTAAACTTTTTGACAGTGGTTTGAGGGGTAAAATTCACGATTGGTTCAGATCGTATCTTTGTCACCGTCAGCAGTTTGTAGATATTGATGGTACAAGATCAAGTAAGCTGAACGTTACTTGCGGGGTACCTCAGGGGTCCATTTTGGGTCCCCTATTGTTTCTTTTGTTTTTGAATGACTTGCCAGACATCTGTGACGGCGATAACATAACCATGTTTGCAGACGATACTTGTTGTTTGGTTGCAGACAATTCATTGGAAGGCACGCTTAAGTTGGCTCAGGGTATGCTGGATAAGTTCCATAAATGGTTTAATGCGAATAAGCTGTGTTTGAATATTTCAAAAACAAACTTCGTGAGTTTTGCACTGCGGTCTAGGTCCACTAAAGAGTCATATCTGTTAAGGATTAATAGTAAATCAATACAACAAGTCAGTTCCGTTAAATTTTTGGGTGTTCACCTCGATGATGGGCTTAGCTGGAGTCTTCATATTGATGAACTATGTAAAAAATTGGCCATAACATCATATGCTTTGTTTAGACTAAGACAAATAAGTTCCAAAAAGGTTTTGCTCTCTTATTATTATGCTCAATTTTATAGCCGTCTGAAGTACGGATTAATTTTTTGGGGTGGTTCTTCCTTTCTGGAACGAGCATTTAAAATTCAAAAGCGAGCAATTCGCACAATTGCTGGGGAGAGGAGACTGGCCTCGTGCAAGCCCCTTTTTCGGAGGTACGGGATTCTGCCACTACCTTCATTATATATATTTGAAGTCCTTCTCTTTGTAAGAAAAAATATAAGAAAATTTCAACAGAATTCGTTTTTTCATGACTATGATACTCGTGGTTGCCAGGATCTCGTATATCCAATACATTCTTTTAAGTTAGTGGAAAATAATATATATTATAGGGGTATCAAATTATATAATAAACTTCCAAACATATTTAAAAATATTACGAATGAAAATTCCTTTAGAAATAGTATTCACGACTTGTTAGTGACTCGGTCGTTTTATAGTTTGGAAGAATATTATGATTACTGATGTTTTTTTTTCTTTCGTGTCTAGGTATGCTTTGTAGTAGTGACTGAACAGTCACTGCATATTTTGACTTAATCCATACATGTAATTGTGTCTGAGGGATTTAATAAACATTTCATTTCATTTCATTTCATTTAATTTCATTTCATTTCATTCATATGTGTTTCAAATATTAAAAAATAATTAGCACAAATAAATATCAAACTAAAACAAACCAACCGCTGTATTTGGAATGTTGACACACTTAGCAACATGATAAGCTTTAGGAAGACTTTTGGAGATCAATCACGAAGTAGTTAATAAATTTAAAAATATTTTAATATTGAAGAATGAAAATTTTGGATTTGAAATAAAATGTATCCATAATTAGAGGTACCTCATCCTGTAGTATATGTAGGTTCCCTAGAATATCTAGAACAAACATAAACTATTGCAATGTGTTTGATACACTGCGTAATAAGCCAGTTGGTTTTAGTTAAATTTTAAGTGAAGGTAGTTGATAGATATGCAAATTATTAGCTTAGCAAATCAAATATGTAAATATTGGCTTACTAGTTACTGAAAATAGCGATGAACTTATCTAACGTGAGCACCGGCGCGGCGTTTCACTTTGGCTCCCACTGACCCGATCGTTAAAAATCCAAAGCTTATCGCGTAAAAAATCATCGGCATGCAATAACTCAAACTAACTCAAATTGAATCATACCCACGGAACGAACGGATAGTTGAAAACAAAATCAAGACAAGGCATGTGAACTTTTAATTTCAATTTCCAAAAAAATATACTTCATGAAAATTAATATTCACTAAAAAACTTAATATTTAAAAATTAAGTTGTACAAATTTTGTTTGGTACACAGGGTAGAAAAAAATATATATTTTACCTTAATAAAATATCTTTATTTTTTATAGCAAAAAATATATTAAAATTAATTTTTCAACATATTTGAATAAGATGGTTTAACTTATTTTAATAAATTTTTCGCTTTATTAAAATTTAAGATTGTTTACTAATATAAAAAACATGTAATTTTAAACAATATGTTCCGATTTTTATTTACCATGTTTCAGTAAAATAAAAATGGTATTAATTACGTGGTCTATATTGGAGGATAGGAGTTTGAGCCTGGATTCATCGGAAGTTACTTGTAACCAATCTTTAGATTTCCATAAAGTTAAATGCAGTAAACGGCAAACCAATCAAAAACTAGCATATATTCAGAAAACCTATTCAGAGACAAGAATAGAAGATAACTGTAGATTAATTTTACACTAGTGGCACTTGCCAAATATGGCATTAAGGATATGTTTACTATATTTCCCTTAACGATTCAATATTGGAGAATATGATAGGGGAAATAAAAGACAATTTTAAAGTGATAACTTTTTAGGCCCGTTCTGCGCATTGTTTCCGGTAGTGAATAAGACTTAGCCGCCATCACGCTCGGGTATGCTCACTCGGCTCGAGTCGACTTCACCCAAGAGAAAGAGAGAAATAGTCAGGTGCGTTCAGCACACTTTTTCCTGGATAGTAAATAACATTAACTTTTAGGCAACACTTGGTGCCGCCGACGCGACGTGACGGTCACTTGTTTTTGGAGACCCAACTTTCTGATAAAATATTCTGCGTACGTACCTTTTGAAATTGGCGAAAATTGGGAAATGGCCAGTGGCCGGTATACACAATTAATTTTATGTTTTACCTAATTATTATTAACCTATAATACCTTAGAAACCAAATAAGTAATAATATCCATAACAACCGCAGGGCATTATGAGCGGGCATAATGACAACGCCCGCTCATAATTCCCTCTAATTTAATTATTTAATTTTCATTCTCTCACGTTCAAGTGTACTCATTTTATACACAAACATAAAAATTACAATTTTGAAAAGATCCTGAAATTAACGCTGAACCAACAACAGAATGGTCCGAGTTCCTAGTAGTGACGCTGTTCTGTGCTTCGCAAATATTAGGAAATGAACATTCTCCCCTTATTTCCTCATGTCGATAGGATTTCATTGAAGAATTCCCTTTTACCTTTTCGATTGAAGATACCGAGCTAGCAATCATCTGAGCAACCTTGCTTTTCGAAGAAATGCTTTCCTCTATATACCCCTCCGCTACCGTCGAACTTTTCCACTTACCATGTATTTTTAGATTTTCAAACGTAACCCCTGCTGCAACAAGAAGAGTAGACGACATACGGCGCAGACAATGGCCGGTGTAGGGCTCCGCATTATCTAATTTTAAGTACTTTGCTATAGTTGCAGGTACATTTCCTATCGTATTTTTACCAACCGGCTCGGCTGTACTGTGCAGCGACTATTTCTGTATGTAAGAACGAATCTTTGCTCTTTTATTCCTGTAGGTCTTAATGCTGCGTATTTTCTTATTATATTTAGAGAACCTATATTTTCCTCATCAACAACAATGACTTACTTTTACAATTAAAACAGACCCTTTGTCTTCAATATCGTCAATGGTCATTTTAATCAACTCATCTCGTCTTAACCCACCAAAAATACCTATTACCAGTACTACTTTATGTAAAAGACAGATATCGACAAAAATATTCTTCATAAACGTTAAAACTTCTCCTTGTAGAACTTTGGATTTCTTGGGAACATATCCTTTGGACATTACCTTCAGAAAAGACACCAAACGATGGAATTGAGAAATGTCGATATTTTCATAGACGGTCAATGTAGGTCTAAGAATCGAATACTTGGTCCATAATGAGTTAAGGGTGTATTTTTCCGACTAAAATGAATAAAAGGAACTAAATTCATATATACAAATCGAAATGAAACCATAACTTACCAGTTACTGGAAATATGCAATTAAAACAGTCTCCTTAATATTAGCAACAGCATTTGTATCCTTCCATATCTGAAATATTCCGTACTCCCCATCGTAAGATGCCCTTGGCTTTGCAGGCAATAAATTCTCCGTAGCTTTTGCTGATATTCTGAGGCATTTCTTCCAGTTCTACAATAAAAAAATTGCTGACTGACAGGAACATCAAAGTCAATTTACAATACAATACAGGTACATATACAGGTAGGTATATATTATTTTTTTAAATAAAATAATTCTTATTGAAAAATCATTTGTTGGGTAAAACATAAAGCTATATATGCACCACGGGCGTTACTAGACTATAATGCACTTCAGGCCGACACCTATCCCTCGGACCGAAGGCCCTCAGGCTACTTCGGCCTTCAGGGCATTATAGTCCACGTAACGCCCTTGGTACATAAATAGCTATTAAGTCATTTATGACCACAAAGGAGAGGGCGGTAATTAACTTTATAATTGACCACTTTAATTAGCGAACTATCTTACCATAGGTAGGTAAGATTGCATTCATAGGATGTGAATTGAAACATGTATGTATTGTAAACATAATGCAGGATTTAATTTGCATTAAATATAATCAATATATAAAATGTTTTCTAACTACTTTCATGCGTTCATCCTGTCATGCATAAAACTTAATGCTGCAGTTAGTAAATGTCTTACAAAACTTCGAATTTTGAGTACAGGAATAGATTTGTCTTTCTACAACTTTCCAACGGCCATTTTGCATTCTTCAATCTTCATCAACAGGAGAGACGCTACCGCGTTTCTGTTTTCAGTAAGTGTGTAAAACTCCCAAAAGCGTCTCTAAATCTAAGTTTGGAAGAGGGGATCAGAGTCTACGAGATATTTTCTAAATATTTGTGCAAACATATTGTCACCTAACATAAAATCATACAGTAGAAAGTTTGAACTTAACCATGAAACTCAATTATAAATTGTTGTTAATTAAAGTATAAACTGTTATGATTAACCTTGTTGACAATACAAAACAATACTCGAATTAGAGGTCAAAGTTTAGTATAAAAAGCTGTGCAGCAGCCCATACCGACAGACTTTGATCTCCAGTGCGAATTACCGAAAGGGAAAAGCCCCTCTGGTAGATCAAAGCTCTCACTTTTAAAAAAGACCTATCAGTGCGTATTACCGAAAGGGAAAAGCCCCTCTGATCAGGCACGGTTAAAAAAGACCTATCAGTGCGAATTACCGAAAGGGAAAAGCCACTCTGATCAGGCACGCCTTAAAAGTGAATCAGTGAAAATTAATAACGCCTTAAGGCAAAGTGCTATCTAAATTAACTACATATAAAAAAGTAAACTACGTATCTAAACATTCAGCCAGATCAAATAATCTATCCGCCCGTCAGTCTAATTGTAACAGCCCTTCAGGCTAGCTCTCCCTCTCTCTCTCTGCTGTTCGTGGTTAACATTTTCGCGAGGGATATCCCAGGGGACTTACGAGATATGCATTCCCGAATATTTTGGTAATACTTACAACCTTCTATAGTCAACCTGAAGTTAATAAACCAAGCCTTTTTTACACCGAGTGTTTCTATCCATCTCTCCCAACTACCTATATCTGAGCTCCGTCTTCTGAAAGAGCACAGCGCAACTACTGCAACGAAGTCAGGTCCATAGGCAACAAGCGGTAGGAGCGTGTATGTGACAATAATATGATAAAATTGCCCAATATCTTGGCGCCAACCAGAGCTACGAATAGATAGATGACTTACGGGTGAACCACTCTGCTCCACTTATAACTTTTTTAACTAACTAAACTTAAATTTTGAGAAAACTAACTAAATATCTTGGCGTCAAACGAGGCAGCGACAGAGGATGATGTTTTGGCGCCAAATTCAAGCAGAGCGACTATGCTTCACCGTTGAGTGTTTGTCAGGCACAAGATCTTAATTTTCGTACCGGCGCGGCGCGGGCAGGGAGAACAGAGCGGGGAATTGCGAGTACACGGATGCATTTGAGATCCTAGAAACATGTTCTTTCTTTACGGGACGAAATTTACCCATCTTCTTGGAAAGTTGCTTGAGTGCAGCCTGTTCCAAAGAAAAGCAAGAGAGCCACGTCTTCAAGCTATCGCCCAATTGCCTTGATTTCAATAATCTCCAATGTCATGAAACGTGTAGTCAATCAACAACTACTCAAGTACGTCGAGAACAGAATAATCAGCGATAATCAATACGGCTTTCGCAAAGAGGCATATACTCATATATAGAATAGGGCGTTGGATATTTCGAAGGCATTCGACAGAGTTTGGCATGACGGATTGCTCAACTGCTCTGCAGCTGGTTTGCTAATTTCATTAAGAACCGATCTCTGCACATTGCAGTTGATTGACACATCTCAGGCACATTCACCAATATCGCGGGTGTGACTCAGGGCGCAATACTTTCACCAAGTCTGTTCATCATCTATATTAATGACCTGCTGACCGAAACGAATATTTCAGTTTACAGTTTTGCAGATGACAGTACCCTTGTCTCCCAATTTAGATCAGAAAACCCTTTACCAGCGACTGAGAGTTATCACCGCAGACAGGAGCAGATTACAGCAATTAATCAAAACGCAGAGAAAGTTCAAACTTGGGGCGACAGAAATTTGGTCCAGTTTAATGCAGCAAATACCCAAGCAGCCACGTTTACCAAGAGGGCCCTGACATCATTATGGCAGGATTGACCATTCCTTCGTCCTCGTCAATCGGACTACTGGGTGTCTCGGTCAACAGCAATATGTCCTGGCATGACCATGTTGCTAACATCGCAAAATCAGCCTCCCAAAAGCTTGGTGCGCTATTTTGCAACAAAAAACTATATACACCGCAGCAGTTGCTCTTGCTGTACAAAGCGTAAATAAGACCGTGCTTAGAATACTGCTCACACATCTGGGGTGCCGCACTAAAGCACACCCTAAAGCTGCTGGATCCCATTCAGAAGAGAGCTGTGCGTCTCGTGGGCGACCCGGAGTTGACCCGGAATTTGAATAGTCTGGAACACCACAGACATGTGGCCGAGATGTCCCTGTTTTACAGATACTTTCTCGGCAAATGTTCGCAGGATTTGGCCCGCCTCATCCCACCCCTGGCAACGCCTGTCAGATAGTCGCACCAAATGGCAAGAGCGCACCAGTTCGTTGTACAACTGGAAACACCTAGAACAACGCTTTACAAGAATTTCTTTGTCTGGCGCACTGCATCACTATGGAACTCACTCCCAGGACATCTGGTTCCACCTAATTACATCCTACAACTATTCAAGAACTGTGTCAATCAACATCTTCGCACACACACACCGCCCGTCGAGCGCCATAGGATCTCCCTTTAGTGTGTGTGCCACTGCCATAAAAAAAGAAAAAATTTGACATACTGTTGTTTTCACAATATTGACGGAGACAAAGATATATTAAATTGAAAACGACCAAAAACGTTTTCCTTGACGAAGAGTGACAACTTGCTTTCCAGCGGTTGTTTCATATAATAAAATCTATTCTACCGACAATCCAGGTTCGGACTAATGAGTAACTAAAATACAATGCTTTAAATGCACAAATTGCTGTTTACCAGGGGTGAAATAAATTTATTTGGGTTTGAATTATGGCTCAATCATACTACGAACATACATAGTGTTATCGCCAAACTATACGGTGAAAAACAGTAATTTAATACACACGTTGGAGTGTTTGCCTTAAGAGCCAATATTTTTTTTGGGCTCGTATATGTTTGGAAAAGTGATCAATTTGGGTCGTTCTAGCGCCGAAAAGGGAATTTCTAGGACAAGCACTCTTGAAATAATAATTGAAAAGGTCGGAAAATAATCTTTCCAATGAAAATGTTTTTTATTTTTTTTTATCGAATTGCTTGACAAAGTCTATGCCAAAAACTATCTTAGAAGGCACTTCTCCTTCTTCGAGTGCCCTATCAGTTATCTGACGTTGGCAACCACTTGGGAAAACGAATCTGTCTTCGTCCAGTCTGAAGAGTTCTCATGCAGCTCGGACACCAGTCCAGTCGCGGATGTTACGTAGCCAGGACATCTACTTTCTGCCCACTCCTCGTCGACCATCTGACCATTCTGAGAAGGGAGTATTTTTCGCCACGCATCAGGTGTCCCAGATACGCCACCTTCCTACGTCTTACTACAATGTTGAGCTCACGATCTGTCCGCACTCTTCTTAAAACCTCGTCGCTGGTCATTCTTGCAGTCCAGGGAATTTCTAGAATCGGTCACAGTATCCACAACTCAAATGCTTCCAAGCGATTCAGCGTATTGATCTTTAGTGTCCAGGATTCAACTCCGTACAGAAGAATAGGCCAAACATAGCATTTAATCATTCGTTGTCGGAGGGTCATATTTAAGCCACTATTACAAAATAGTGGCTTCATCGCACAGAATGTAGAGCGTGCTATCTCAATCCGTCTTTTAATTTCTACGTCAGGATCTGGGTTGTCTGTTATAAGAGAGCCTAGGTATTTGAATTTTCTGACTCTCTCTATCTGTTCTCCATTCAGTTCCAGTTGGGCGTTTGCATGTTGTGTACGGCTGATTACCATGAATTTGGTTTTCGTTGTATTTATGTTTAGTCCCATTTCCCTGCTAGCGTTCGTTACGCTGTCTAAAAGTTGTTGGAGCTCCTCTATGCTTTTTGCCATAATAACCGTATCACCTGCATATCTCAAGTTGTTTATAGGAAGTCCATTGATATTAATACCAATGTCAGTCTCCAGTGCTTTCTTGAAAATAATATCCGAATACAAATTGGATAAAAGAGGAGACAATATGCAGCCCTGGCGTACACCCCGGTATATATACATTGTTGCTCGATTTCCCGTCGACTCGTATATTTTCCGTCTGATTCCAGTGCAGGTTCCTTATGATTTGGTGATTTCTCTGATCAATTCCCGCTCTCTGCAGTGCTTCAATGAGTTTTACATGTTGAACACAATCGAACGCCTTTTCGTAGTCAACAAAACAGACAAATACGTCTTTGCGTTGATCTCTGCACTTCTGTAGTAGTACAATGAGAGAGAACAAGGCCTCTCTGTTCCCAAAGCCATGTCTAAAATCAAACTGCGTTCTATCAAAATCGAGTTCGCATCTCATTCTTATTCTCGCATGTATCACTCTGAGGCAGGTCTTCAACAGGTGACTCATTATGCTAATTAATCTGTATTCCTTACATCTTTTTGAGTGTTCTTCAACCAATCATCGGGGAGACTTCCACTAGTTTATATTTTGTTAAAGTTCTACAATGTGTTCAATGTTATCATCATTGATGAGTTTTATTAATTCGATAGGTATGTTGTCTGGGCCGACTGCTTTATTGTTCTTCCCAAGATTAATAGCGTGTGTGACCTCTGTTTTCGATATAAGTGGGCCTATGTCGTGAGGTTCATATATTGTACGTTTGTTAGATCTTTCATCCTCAAACAGCTTTGTCACACAATCTTCCCAGACAGCCTGCTTTTGTTCTTCCTCAATTATTGGTCTATTGTTCGCATCTACTAAGACTGCAGGTGGTTTCCTTTTAAATATTCCTGCTACTACCTTCAGTTTGCGATGCATGTTAAAAGAGTCATGCTGTAGGTACAGGTCCTCCATTTCTTCACACATATCCCTCATCCATTTTTCTTTGGCATGTCTGATCTCCCTTTTTATGTTCCGGTGTAAGGCGTCATACCAAGTCTTGTCATTTTTAATTTTTCTTCTTTCCTCCATCAAGGCAATAATTTCGTCTGTCATCCAGCGCTTCCTTTTGATATTCTGGGTTGGTTTTAAGGTCTTTTCGCTTATGTTGTTCAGAACATTCTGTAGATTCTTCCAACACCCATTTACGTGGACCTCCGGATTGTTAGTAAGGTTCCCCAATGCTACGTTTAGTTCAGCCGAGATTGATGCTTTGATATCGATATTTTGTAATTTGAATACATCAAGGGTAGTTGGCTTCACAGTATTCTTGGGAGATGTAAGGCGTACTGGTAGATTAGGTACCAGTGGATTATGATCCGAACCTATGTCCGCACCGGGGTAGGTTGTTGTTATTTTCACGCAGTTTCTAAATCTACTAATTTTAAGAATATAGTCTATTTGGTTTCTAACCTCGTGCGAAACCAAATAGACTATATATGCGGATATGCTGTTGTGCGCGACCGTCCTTGATGAAAGGTGCTACCTCTACCTCGCAACCCCAACACCCTCTTTTATATAGCTGAATGAATTTAAAATTTCGCCATTTCAAGTCCCTACTCCAGAATATTTTTATTTCTTAATACCAAAATGCTCATGAACGTAAAATTTGTTTGTCTATACGACAATTTATAAGAAAGTGTGAACAAAGAATATAGCCATATGGGGATTAATGATGGAATTTCTTTTCTGACACGTTATAGAAAAGAACCGAACCGAAAAATACGAAGCTGCAAAAGAACAGATAATCCGCAAAAAACACACTCGGCGTCTTTACCCGCAATATATCACCAACTGTCTTAAATAATTCAT
>MU194199.1:8475-20071 GCA_016904865.1 Pissodes strobi | reverse complement strand
CACTCCCCGTAATCAAACTGCTCTCACCAGTTTGACGTTCCTGCCAGGTACTTTAGTCAAAAATTTACGTTTGAAATACCTACATATGCGGGTTTAATCATTTGAATTAAATTAATAATGAATGAATGTAGGTGTGTCAATCATTATACTATAGTATATACCGTCAATTTCTCGAAATCTGAGGATTTTATTTCAAAAAAATCGGCGAAACACTTCAAAGATATTAAGATGCTAGAATATCGCGTCATAAAACTCATTTGTTTTATATGTATTGGCTATCTGAAAACAGTACCATTTTTCAGATGTCAACATCTCGAAAGGAAATGAGTTTTATCCATATACGTAAAAAAATATATAGATAACATTACATTTAAACAATAAGAGGATTGTTAAGCCAAAGAGTGAGATAGATATACAATTTTGTTTGACACCATATCATAAGTCTATCTTTATGTAGGACAGGCCGCCGCTGCGCTTGCGTGCCGTTTTAATTTTCTATTGGTGCTGCTGCTGCCGGCCGGACAAACGACAATCGACATAACGACAAAACAAAGTAACAAACCAAGGAGAAATCAATATGGCGATTTTTTGATTTTTAGCTAGCAAGTTGTGTATTGTGAACGATTTTTAAGTGATTATTGTTGTGTTTACAAGTTTGGACAATTTAAATATTTGTATTGTATTATTTTCGAACCAATAATCCTCGATAAGTTATCAGAGATTTTAATTTCTAAGTAGGTAGTTTCAAAAATTATTTTTAATTTTTAGTATACCTAATCTTATTTGTTTTGTCTGTAAAATTGTGGTTGATTTATATTTTAATTAAGCCTTTGTAGTTGTAATGAAAACTATGAATAAAATATTTAAGAGTATGCTTCTTCTTTTCCTGTTGAGCTATTTTTGGCAACCTTATTGACATTTAAAAAAGATTGTTAAACAAAATTTTGTCAAGTTTTTTAGACCATGAAAAGTGCTTAGACGTACATTCTACATCAGATAAACTACAGGTAGTTTTTCCTAAGGTGGCAAGCTTTAAAATAATTACTGAAAACTATATTCTTACTTCATTCGAATACTTAGTCCAATGAAGAGCGTGCTCAAGTATTTTTTGCATACCTATGATACCTAATCAAAATTTCAATAACCTATTTTATTTAAATCATGAAAAATTTTAATATTATTCTTTTCATCTTTAAAATAGATTTGCCATGAAGTTATATCCCCTCAAAAATGTAAGAAACCGTTAAAATACGATAAATAACAAATAAATATTCCTAACAAACTATTCGTATATCATCTACATATCGTAAAACAGATGGTTAAAAAGTGTACTGTATCATATCGCATTCTAATTACTAAAAAAATAACAGCGTTCATATTTTAATGATTCTCGCTTATATTTCAAATATTTGCATTTTTATTAGTCGGAGATCACCAATAGAATACATCATGTTGACACATGCGCAAATAAGGCATGTCCTCCTTAAAGACACACTTATGCGAGAAAACAGCCGTCGTCTATATCTATTTAACATTGACTTCACCGCTGTGCTGATGCCAGCAATATATTTGTTATTATATATATGGTTTTATCGTTCGATATTCTAGGATGACAAGGATCTGAATAAGCACTTTAAAGTGAGGTATCACTCGACATGGTCCTGCGATCTAAAGAAATTATAACTTAAGGCATATTTTGGCGATCACGTCTTCAAAGATGTCTATATGCAGCTTAAAGCCTGACGTAATAACTTATTTGCTCGCAAAAATTAAAGTTTTACAAGCATGACGTAATGACATTTCTCGTAACCTAAAATTTAACCTTGTTTTGTTTTTAGTAATTGTAGGAATAACCGTGATTTATAGTTTAAAGTAAGTGAAATTAATAAATAATAGCGAAATTTTATTTATGTAAGATAAAAACAGTCAAGATCTAGGCTTTTCCGTTTTGATGCACGCTTTAAAAAAACCATTTTGTTCACCAGCACAGCTAATTATTTCTATATATGAAAGAGAACATCATTGTCGGAGTGTATATTGTGAAGAATAGATGAATAAATACTTAAATGAGGACTTATTTTTGCTTTTTCGAACATGCAAAGCCAAAATCACCAAAAATAAGCAAAAACAAACAGTTAATTAAACTGTCATTTGTCTCACCTCCCCACTTCCGACCGCTGACAAATTTTCTGGCGTCCCACAGTGTGGCCAAAGTGGAAAAAACCGACTTTCCTGACCATATCGAAACCTCCTGAAAACTATATTATCCCCGTTCATAACCCTTGGGAGGTAGATCTTCAAGATATTCCACATACAGGAGTGCCAAGTAAGGTGCCCATGAATCGTAGAATCAATAGTTCGCATAACAAAACTTTGGAAATTACAACAATTAAGGTTCATCTATGCTGAATTTTAGCCGACTAGTGTTGCAGGAAAAAAAATGTGTAAGAGCTGCTTTTTGTTCATGTCGACAGCAGCTAAACGGTGCTGTTTTTCGGTTCACAAAAGAATAATATAAAAGTAATTTTTTGAATGATGGAAGAAAGATTTTTTGACAAAAAATAAGTTGATTCACCCATTGACTGCCATATAAGTTTTGCTCTGGCTTGCTGCGGTCTGTAGCTATTTTTCTAGGCTAGTTTACACCTTAGATAATCACCCCTCAAAGTTTCGTATCCACCTTCATCCACATTTTTTTATGCAATTCGAAATGTATTATCAAAACTGGGAAAAGATAGAAAAAGGTGGAACCCAGCATATTATTGAACCAAATATCAACTTATAGGGTATATTTGTAATCAGGAGAAAAATGTCTATCGTTCTAGTCAATAATATACAGGGTGATCTATTTTAAAAAATGCATGTTGCAATCATTTTGACAGTTTGCAAACGTCATTTGTTTTTTTTGACATATGCATAAGATAATAGAGGTAAAATCCTTCAACTTTTGTATTTAAACTTTTTTCCTATCTTTAAAATTAAAAGTAGTAGAAGCTCCACTAATTATAAGGAACAGACCCTGTACGAAATGACTAAATTAATTGTTTATATAGGCTATTTTTGCGTTTTTGTAACTAAAATCCTGTATTTCTGGTGTTCTGCACATTACTTATGTTTCTATTATTGTAGTTTTCCTGTACTGTGTAGCAATATACGTAATTTTTCATTCCAGTATAGCTGCTCGTTGATATTTCGGTGGTATTTTCTAATATTGTCGAAAATCTGACTTTTTAAAAAAAATCATATCGACGCCCTAGGCAAAATCCTATAAATTCAATAATTTTTGGCGCTTCAGGATACCCGAAAATGTTTTTTTCCAAAAAACGACCTTTCGGCCACACCGTGCGTCCTCTTGAGGCCGCGAGATTCCGCTTAAAGCCTCTTTAAGCGTGACGTCATGACTTATTCACAAATATGCACCGCTGTAAGCTGCTTATCGCGTCGTAAGTTCCGTACAGACTTGGCGAGACGGGTCCGAGACGCGCCGCGAGACGAGCGCGAGGCGCGCCAAGAGTCACGGCGCGCCAAGAGTCACGAGCGACCAAACGAGACGCTCGCGAGCCTGAAGGTATGGTTTCAGTAGAACTGCTGGCAGTAACGTCTGGCCGCGACGTCTGGCAGGCAAGCACCGATCTTAAGGAAAATAAGAGCCATGACACACACAGCGGTTTTTGCCGAATAATATATGTGGTTTCGCTAGAGCGTCCGAAACATATATTATTTTCCTAAAGATCGGTGCTTGACTGCCAGACGTCGCGGCCAGACGTTACTGCCAGCAGTTCTACCGAAACCATACCTTTACTGCGATCCATAGATCGCTACGCGCCAAACCATATTTATTCATTTATTTGTGATTTGTCAGTCATCGGGGAAACATGGCGGATATTTCGGAAATCCAAAGCGCAGCAGTCTGTGCCGTATTATGTAGCGGCGCACTGTTAATTGCAGCATCCTTGAAAAGAAACAAAAAACGTAGATGGTGGAGTACTGAACTGTATAAAAAAAGATCCGGTCAGGCATTTCTGAGAGATTTAGACTTTCACTTCCACGTTAGTGGACAGTATAAAAATTCCACCCGTATGATCCCAACTGATTTCGAAAACATTTTAACAAAAATTGGAAAAAAAATCTAAAAAGGAAACATATTTCAGGAAGCCAGTTTCAGCTCAAAACAGGTAAAGCATATTTAGTCTTAACTATAATAATCTCTTTGGGGTTCCATAGATTTGATTTTAATTGAAAGAGCTCTATCAGCTGTAACTGAGCATCATCAGTCCACTCCCATCTTTGTAATAGAGCAAGATAGCAAGTAACAAAAAAAAAGTGGTCGCTTCGTCGGCCCTCGCTCGTAGTCGTCTCGTGGTTTGTAGCGCGCTGCACTTATAGCCGTCCACACTGAGCCTCAAGCATCCTTTGATGTTTCGTCGAAAACCGACTGGCGATGATCGGAACGAGACGCTCGCGAACCTACCGCGAGCCACGTCCACACTTGAAATTTTGGCTCGGCTCGCGGCGCGTCTCGTGCTCGTCTCGCCAAGTCTGTACGCACCTTTATTCGCGAAAATTTGGCTTAAGTTAGACTCCTTGTCAAAAGTCAAACTGAATTGACTGAATAATGAATATTGTCTTTAAGATCATTAGTTGTAATAACCGAAATTCAAAACCGTTTTTAAGAATATGATAACGTGTTTTCAGCAGGCGTTCTTTCCTTTTTAAAAAAGTGGCAAAGGTAAGGTAAGTGTACTGTGTAGTTTCTTTTTTTTACATGTGCAGAGGTATCGTTTTGCTTGGTTTTAGACAAGCGCATGCGCATGTGGTATCGAAAATTACGCCTGTACTCTAGACTCTTGTTATTTTAGAAACCAGGGCTGCCAATTTGTGAGTAATTACTCACATTTGTGAGTAAATTCAAATCGTGTGAGCGAAATTGTGAGTAAAATGTGAGTAATCGACTAGTATTTTTTTTCAATATTTTTACTTCGTCAGATGGAAAATATTAAAAAGTATTTCGCCTTACGTCATTCTTAGTTAATAATAATTGTTATTTTCGGTTGTTAGTGTTGTTGGCAAATAGAGGGTGCTAGTTTTTGCGCCGGATAGAGGTTCCTGCCGGGCAGCTTTGGTTGTTGGCGCTAATACTAATAGAGGGTGCAAAGGTCGCGGAATTTTACAGTGCCTTTATAGGAGACTACGGAATTTCGGAATTTTTTTCGGGGATCTACCAAGTTTTATACCTTATCTTTGTGAACTCCCTAAAGGCCGGTTTTCTTTGTTCTTTCTCAGCTCAGCTCTTCTGATCTGTTATAGCGAAAAGGTGGCGACTTTAGCTAGCACCGCATCGTAATTTCGCGAGTAAATTGTACGATATTTATTTTATATTAATTTTATTTGCCTAAAAGCCTTACTAGTTATGACGTCATACATTAATGTTGATATTAGGCGCGTGGGTCACTTCGTCACTCAATTCACCAAAACAAATAAACGAAGCGGAGTATTATACATCTTTTTTCTTAAAAAATAGACATTTTAGTATTGAAATTGTCAGTAATTTCAAGTAATCAGGCATTTAAGGGATTGTGAGTAATCAGGATTATATTTTGTGAGCAGTATAGAAAATACAATTGGCAGCACTCAGCACTGTTAGAAACGTCGTATGGCATGGCATAGATATAACAAGATTAGAAGGGATTGTTTAATTATGTAAAAATTTTGCGATTCATTTGTATTTGAATTTTAAGAGGTTTTTAAACCATTGTTGTTGAACAGCGTTTATTTCGCACTATTTTCATAAATTATGAAAATGTTTTGACCTGCTTATGCTGAAAATCATAATTAAAACCACAAAAACATATGCATCATCAATACAATTTAAATCAAAACATTTTTTAGTTATCATTGGCCTTTAGAGAACTTGGTGATTATTTAAATTATAATTACCAGGCGTTACTCATTTTAACGTGATCTGCGTCTTATATCTGTGTGGAAAGTAAAATATTGTGGCAGATTCAGCACGTAAGAGTAAGTTTGTGTCTATTATTTGTATGTATAGCCCTATTATAATGTAACACTTGCATTCTATTTTTTTATTGTGGTTTGGTAAATTTGAACAAATATCACAGGTGGACAATACTCAATAGTGAATAGACATAGTGACGATCGGGTAATCAGGGCTGATTCAAGATCAGCAGTTTGTGCTGAACTAGCTTCGCTGACTTCGCTCCCCTCTTCAGATTGTAAGAAATTTCATTATATTTCTATAAACGTCCTTTAAAGACATTTTTGCTGTTTCCAATTCAATAATGTAGGATCAGGGCCACAAACTTGCTCCATTCAAAGTCAAAGCTAGTAAATTAAAAGCCATAATCAGCACAGAACCACTTTTCAATTTTATAACCAAATTATTTTAATACGTGTTACATAAATCACCACATATTTTCTCTTTTCAAACCATTTCTATACTACTAAGCTAAACAAAATCAAATATCAATATCGTTCCCATAATCTGACGCAGATTTTTTCCTTAACGTTAGCAATCCTTTTCAAGACAACAAATCATTTAAGGTTGCCAAACTGCACGAGTAGTAGACGGGAATCGCACCGGTCCAACATTCGGCCATCCTGAAATAGTTTTCTCCTCAAAACTAAAAGTCTAAGAGGCAATCTGTAAAGAAAGTTTAATTTTCTTGTATGTATATAAGCATCATGTTTTATTATTATTATTATTATCTTTTTCTGAACTACTTCGAGCAGTCTTTAATTTTTACCATTGAACCTTTTAGCTAAATATTCGCACCGGTGTTTTCTCCTGGCTGTAGCCAGCATTATTTTAAAATAATTCTTTATCATTGACCAACGTCCAACCAAAATAATTGCAACCATAATTAATTCTCTTACTAACACTTTTTGACCATAATCAAACCAGTTGGTCCTAGCCAGTTGTCTCTTGATCAGAGTCAACATCTTCAACCCATTGGCCGTAGCAAGTTGCCTTTGGACTCAACCAAACGGTTGAAGTTAAAGGGAGCTCAACAACAATCATTTTAGTTTATCTACTGTGATCACAGATTTCTGTTTCTTATTATCCCGCATGTCCATAACTGCGTACCAGTCATTATGTAGGCTAGCAACTGTTTTGAATGGCTCTTTAAATGTGTACTGTTTTGGCAAAAACTTCTTTTTCTCAAATAGAGCCGTGCTTCTTGCCCTTGGTGAACGGCATTTAAAACATGTTTTATACCAATTACATGACAAAAATTGCGCATTGTTTTACTTGTAAAATAGGCTCTCCTATCTGAAACTAGGCAGACAGTACCCCAAATAAGTAAATAAAGTGTTCTAAAACGCATAAAACATATTGCACTTGCATGGATTTCACGGGTTCCATAATCACAAACTTAGTGAAGCCATCATCTAAAACGAATAAATATTTGTTACCTAATTAAATTTTATAAAATGGCCTAAATGATCCACGTGGATAGTTTCGAATGATATTGTGAACTTCGGAATTGGGTGTAAAAACCTGGCTTGGCTCCTTTGATACTTTTAATGTATAAGCAGTTTAGACAACTGTTGACATATTTTTTGACAAATCTAGACGTGACTAAACCAATGATTTTGTTTTATTCTATCCAATGTGTTATTGATTCCAATAGGAGCACATTCGTCACAATTAAGACGGCATAATATTAAACATCTAGTAGCTTTAGGTACCACTAACTTGGTGTCCCCATTAATTTTTCTACATAAAATATCTTTATGCAAAACTTTCAAAATCATTTTTATTTACTGAATTCTTTATTTGCACTCTTTCTTTGAATTCACTGTTTTCAGGGGACTTAGTGCTGAAACATACATTGCGTTTTAACGCGAGCGTTTTAACGGGTCCTGTTTGGCGGGATGAGGACAACCTATAATTTTAAAACGAACAGTCTACGCATATGCGGTCAAGACGCAGAGACATGACCATGTTGCCAAACAGGACCCGTTAAAACGCTCCCGCTAAAACGCAATGTATATTTCAGCACGTAGGGAATATAACTTGTTGCCTGCTGCCGTAAAGAACCCTAACCATTACGCAGTTTAGAAGAGAGCTTGCGGTACATTTACTAGGGCAATTGCATCCTATGTAGTATGAGATTGCTCTGTTTCTTTGTAGTTCTTCTTAATCATAGTATACTACTTGGCAATCAGTGCTATTAGAAATGTAATGTGTGTAGTATTGGAGTTTCATAGAATTTATTATGTATTATAAATAAGTTAGCGACTCTGTATTAGGCGTTGCCTATTGAAATAAATTTATTATTATTTTTCAGTTTTTAAATTGTGGTAGTTTTTGCAAGTTCGCTGCCTTAATCTTGAACGGCATTTATCCAATCCTGTTCAGTTAAATTTATATATTGTAGAGCTTATCAAAATTGTGTTCTTCGGGGTTTTCATTCGTCTTAATTCTACTTCAACAGCCAGCATGGCTCATTTTGAACCTGGTTTATAATATACTTCATAATGAAATTTTTGTAAATCAAGCCACCAAAAAAGGAAATGGAATCAGATCCCTTTTTTGTAACCGCTGCACGAATAGGAGAGCAACAGCAAATACCTTAAATGTGTGGACCAGTAGGTACGTTGGAAGATAAGGCGGTACACAGAGGATCATCCATAAGCTGTGCCATTAGCCTCTGTCCGCATAGAGCCAATCAGAATTGCTGAAGGCGTGGCCAAATTTGAAATGCTAGATTACCCATTGCTTTCAACTGCTCTGGTGGTCGAGTGGTTAGATGCTGTGTGTGTGATACGACGGTTCAGGTTCGATTCCCGTTTTTTTAAAAAAATTTTTAATGTTGTCTTTGTAAAAAGTTTTTTTTCTTCATTTTGGGCATGCCTTGGGCTAGTCTTGGTTAGTTTTTGTTGGTTGCGCCCCCGTAGCGAGCGGAGGGCCATGCGTGATCGGTGTCATATCGGCACAGGCTAACAGGATGGTCCTTTGTGTACCGTCTTGCTGAAAAATGCAACAGGATGGTTTCCCTCGATATAAACTTGTATTAGTATGGCTGCCATTGCAATGCTACTAGCATCGGTATGAACTTCGTTCGTTCGTTTAACGAAGGATCGTATATTTTAAAAACTAGTCTGGGACTTAATATATGTTTTAACTGATCAACTGCATTTTTCTGTTCACTTTCAAACTTCAACCGTGCTGCAATATTTGCGTATTTTTTTACTAACTTTCGAAAATAGCCAGAAAAACCTAAAAGTGTTGTAATTGTTTTTTATTGCTTCTGTAACTATGATTCTGTAACACATTTATTTTATTTAAATTGGGTTTCACTCCTTCCTCTGCTTTTCCTTATCAAGATATGTAATCTTGCTCATAAAGACAATGCATTTCTTGAGTCGCAATGTTAAAATATGTTTCCTTAGTAAGTCCAATACTACTTTCATTTATTGGACGTTTTCAGCTGGAATTCTAATGTCATCTAAATAACTAAAATCTGTGTTGGTAGGTAGCTCGTTTCATCATTCTATGAAACTTTTCCTTCCGGAGTAATAAATGCCATTTTTGGAATTGCTTTTTAGTCCATTGGGATTTTGATAGTATCCGGAAAATCTAGCGATTTTCTTAAAATTACACAATTAATCGACTTGTTCCTCTATTAAAGACAGAGGAAATTTCTCTTTAAGGATAGCGTTACTTAATTTTCTATAATCAACGCATATGCGCGTGGAACCATCCTCTTTTGGGAACTAAATCTACGGGACTAGCATACGGCGAAACATACTCCCTAATAATATTGTTTTCCATTTATTTCGCGCAATTTTTGTTTTTTTATCTTCCGACAGTGTACGGATTAAATGCTATCGGAGTTTCTGAGATAAGTTTAATGTTCATTTTTTGCGAGTGGCTTTACACATTTCCGATAAGTTTAGCGCAACAGAATTGCGATATTTTAGTACAAGTTCTAAGATGTCAGTTTTATTTTGCTCACAGTTTATTATTTCTGGTTCTAAAGACGTATCTGAGGAATTAACATTTAGCTTAACATTATTTACCGAATAAATGTTACTGTCAGAAAGCTTAATTTCATGTTCCATTTTACAAAAAGATTATAAGGTCATTTTGTCGAAGTATCACCAGTCAAAATATCCGCTGGGCAACAACTTTCCGGCATTATTAAAAACTCCACTTGATACGATACTGAGTCGATGGTTAACTACTCACAATGAATACGCCGATTTTCCTTAATCATGTCAATAAAATAAAGAGTGCTTTCAATTTCTTCCTCAAAATGTTCTACGTCCAGTTTAAATTTTTCTACAACCGATCCTTTAATTAATGAACATTCGCTTCAGGCGTCAATAAGTCCGTTTATTATAAACCATACAAACTAACGTCTTTATAAAATAAATTTTTAAAACAACGCCCAATAAAATGTATGTGCTTTGGCTTAAAGTTACTTTATTTATTTTGATTTTGTTATGGTGTTTGACCCGCGGTGTATGGCCAGCAGAGCCCGGCCTTTCATTCTAATTTTTATAATCATTTTTAAAATAACAATTTTTATTTGATACATTTGTATTTTCAAACCGCTTAGTCGAACAATTCACTTTTTATGACAATATTTTAAAGTTTGAACTCTGTGACGACACTGATTTATCCGAAACTCGATCCGAAATATAGTTAGCAGCTTCTCGAAAAAGTTCGCCAATAGCTTTAGTATCGACATAAAAAACAGTGTGTAAGTTCTTTTTAAATTCCTTCCACCCGCGAAACGATACATTCGAGTTCACTAGTTAGAATGTGAGCAAAAAAAAATACAGCATCAACTACTACAAAGGTTTGCTTGAATAAATAATGACATTTGCTGCATGTATTAGAAAGGGGATGAAATGGTACCGAAAACTAGTCTTAAAATTAACGACAGGTGCAGAATTCTTAATGTCTTATTTTATTATTAATAAAAAACACTATGGATAAGAATATTGCTATATTGTATGCAATTATGATTTTCTCTGCTTGATTATGCAAGCGAAATAATTAAGATGGAATAAAAATAATGCCTGGTAATGAATATACGAAATACGTTAAACATGCAAAACCCTTCTAGATAGTTTATTCTAAATAACAAATATTTGTTTCGATTACCATATTGAAATTTACAAATAATGTTTTTTATTCATAGATAAATTTGAGTAACTTGAAAAACGTACTGTCAGCGAATAGTCAAGTCGTATTTGGGGACTAGGCCTTTTACTAAAAACGTATTTACAGAAGACCAATAATACGTTTCATATAATATATAATATTTGTTCTATGACTGGCTTGAAAATAGCTAAAAACGCATGAATAACTACTCTTGAAAAACTATCATTTTCACAGGGCCTGTGAAAAGATTTCTAATCGTAGAAAAAGTATATTGTTCAACAGGTATGAAACCACCTTTTCAGCACTTGCTGCACAGTATTTTCAATCCAGTCCCAGATAATAAAATAAATAGTCTGTATAAAAACAAGTCAAACAAGCGTAGCTGTGGAAAACCTATGTCCATTTTCAAAGTAGAAGGCTATGTTTAACAAGTGTTGTCTCATATATGCAAAATGA
>JAEQML010066339.1:0-20071 GCA_016904865.1 Pissodes strobi | reverse complement strand
AGACAACGACCCCCACTATTTTAGGAAAAATACTCTCGATTCTAAAAGAAAAACATCTAAATGGTTTTAAGGTAATAAAACATATTCATTCATGTCTTTTAATTCCATTCCCGATGCATGCTCGCTATTGCTTCAGCCATTACTACACATACTTAAAGGTTATCGCATTGCAAACACTATATCGTTTTCAATGTGGTGCTAGCGAAAACGCTAATGTTTGCATATTATCAGTGTTTTAAATTTAGATTAATTTAATATATAAAATACATATAGTAAGACTTCTTTCAGTCATCACTCTCTATATATCTGAAACCAAAAAACAAAATTCTTTTGGCCAGATTTTGGGATATATGATATATATATCTAATACAAAGACCGACAATAAGCAGGATATATGTCGAGCTTTAGAATTGTCTACCTAACGGTAAAAAGACAATATCTCATACTTATTTGTCTATATTTAAATAATATGGCTTTTACTTTATCTTTTTTAAGTTAATAGATGATAATAGAATAAGACGAAAATATTCACATTTTCGTGACCGGAGAGTACTAAAGAAATTAGCCTCATTTTAATATTAATATTTTAAAAATTGTTAATAATGTACCAAGATGGATTATTTTAATATAATGGTGATACATTTTTAGACCGAATTTACAATTTACCTATAAAATTTGTCCTATATATTTATGAACTACGAGGAGTAGGAGTAATCTGTGACGAGGCTCTCCGAGTAGCGAAACGAATGTTCTTATGGTTCTATTTTTAACTTTTAAGCATGATAGATCATACTCCTATGAATTATGTTTTTATTAGTATGAATTATGATTATATACATTGGCATTGCTTTAATGATAAGGGTGCATGTTAGGTGATTAATATGCATATACCTCATAAAATTTATTTTTTAATATCTTGGATTCTAGATTGACTCTGAGCAGTTTTTCCCCTTGATGCTTATCGTGCAATTTTTTTACATCTTCATCATCTGGTGCATTCCTAAAAGACCCTCACAAATTGTACAAGTCCTTTCTAAGTGAAAAGAATGATATATTGAAATCTTCATTGAAAATACGGGATGCATCATCAAATTTGCAGGCGGCAACTGTTTGGCCTCTCGAGCTTACTGATAATCTTTATGAAATTCAGCGAAGCTTTCTTTACCTTCGATAAATTCCTTCGAAGTATTTGCTTTATTATCTCTGTCTGTCCTAAGTATAGAGTTGCTGTGCGGTCGGTTATCTGATTGAAGAAAGGAAGTTCCCGTTCTTTTCTATAACAGTTCTGATTGGTAGATCATAAATTACCAAAATGTTTTTAAAAAACAGCTTGCAAACTTTTATTTTCCTGTAATAAGAAAAGAAGGCATGATTTAATTTTCTTTGCTTTTTTTGTTTATTGTATGTATATTTTCGATTTATACACTCCAAACTTACTGGAATAAATGACCGTTGCCATTCTAGGTGTTCATTATAATATTTATTACAAATTTGTCTTTTCTGATCCTCTAAAAAGTTACGGAAGTAGTGGAGATAGCACTTCTCTGGACAAGTCTCTTTCATTCACCTGGTAAGTATAACTTTTTCGGATTTTGAAACATGCGCTTTGCCCGAATTTCATTTTTGACAGTTTTGCGTTTTTATTCCTTCTTGCTTCAATATTCATTATATTTTCCTTGCTACGTTGTGCAACGGACTCTTGTCTCGAAGACAAATTTTCAGAATCTGATGATCTATCAGCTTCTTTTGACGATTCATCGCTTGATGGTGACGAAGAATAACCGTGATCGTCAATGAAAACATCACTTAAATTGAAACTTCATTGACGATGTTAACTTTTTTCTTTCGCTTTAAAGTATTTTATTGTAGGTAGAACTATCCACATTCACAGTATAACATTTGCTCAAATTTGTAATTTCAGTTTCCTGTTAATTACAGCTGAACTATAATCATCAACTTAAGCGTTATTGCAAAAAAATAGTTTGTCAGCTAATTCTTGAGGCTCCACCTTTTCCGACAAATGCAACTTCTGGTTAACGCTAGAGATTTCGTTTTCCAAATTAGTTTTGTTATTGATAGCAGTATCAAGATTCTATATTGAATAAAATGTGATGCATGCGCAGTTACAAGTTTTCATTAAGATTGGATGTTCCATTTTCCATTGAGCTTGGATATTTTATTTAATGACATACCTATTGTATTTCCAGATCCAGGAAATAAAAAGTTTTGCTAATATCGGATTCCTGACCTTGCCCTGAAACAGGAAAAAAAGAAAAACAACTGCAGTGATTGAATTATAAGTATACATATACTTTTTTTGAGCATATTATATAACTGGTGCTGAAAAGGCAATTTCTCACACGCAGTAGGACCGTTTGTGAATGACCGCAGGGGTGTGGATCAGTCTCATAAATATGAAAAATGATATTCGCAAGTGTTATACACTATATTTTTTCTACAGTTAGCAATAATTTAGCAATCACAACATTTCCCGTTTCTTTAGCCTCATAGCTATCACGTATTTAATAAGTATGTGACAAGCACTTGTCGTGCGCTTCGCTCTTGAAATGAAAGTTTATCACATGGTCAGCAGCGTACGAGAAGCTCTTGCGCGTGCCGGATGAAATAACCGATTTCCAATGTAAGTTTGATAAGTGTTTATTGTTGGTTTTATTAGCAAACGTAGAAAAAAATGTTAGACATTAAATAAGAATTTCACTATGAATAAATACCTTTGCTAAAATTCAGCAATAAAAAATGCCAATAAAGTGTTAGTCACAAACCTAATAAGTATTTATCAGCAGCATCAACAGGTATCTTGTTTTTCAATCTTTCAATAATCAATATTTTCGTGGCAACTATAACAAAATTAATGGAATTATAAAAAGAAATAACATTAGGTCATTCCTAAATCAAACTGAACTATTGACACAAATATTAAATCCTTTCCTGCTTAATACTTTCTTCAGAGGTCTGTTTGGGAATGAAAGAACTCATATTCTTTACTCCAAATAATCTTTTCTTTCTTTAAAAAGGTAAAAATAAAAAAACAGCAAAATTTAACAAAAAATCAGATGGGATTTAATTAAACTACATACTTTTACCAAGCTACTCTGGCAAAATAATTTGGAATAGACAAAAAGCAGTATTACTTACCACAACAATAGTTTGCACGTGTCACTACTACAAATCTTTCGGAAATGTACTGCACTCAGGTCGACAGATCAAAATGCACTCATTTAAATTAACGTGATGTCAGTGAGTACAGTGCGACAGCAGAGCTCAAGGCCATGCGTAGGGTGCGTTTAGACGTTATAATAAGGCATTTTAATACTTAACTACGAGGTGGCTCCAGTCCCCACTGGCTTCAATTCCCCCTGGCTCCCCTATACGCTATTTAAATCAAACTCTTTGCTTAAATAATTGAGGATTTTATAAAGGTTTCTTGCCAGTAGCAGACATATCAGATTTGTCAAGATTTTGATCATCTTCCCGATTAAAGATGTATATGATGAGAACAAAAGCGCCATTAACAGGATAATTATAACTTTTTGATGTGTGACACGTTTCCTGTAGGTGCCTGATACATAGGGCTGATAAAGTTCTAGTATATTGTCCTTCTAAAAATAATAAATGTATGCTTTAAGTATTATAATCTTTTTACCAAAAATAGAGGTATTCTCACGTAGGTACATTTCGTGTGTTTTTGAAAGGTTTAGCAATATTAGTTAGCTTCATTTCTGTAGCTAGACTTAAAACAATTATCCAGGCCTGCTATCTATTACATAGCTAGAGTTTCTACCCAATACGAAAATGGCGTTTTTACTAACTAACTCAAACTAGCTTCGTGTAAGTTAAAATTGCTTGCCGCATCATGCAGATTACCATCTGGAAGAGTTGGCTTAGTATACAGTAAATTTTTTTGCCATCTTATCGCTTTTACATTGCTTTACTTTTATCATATTGGTTTCTAACGTTTAAAGAGGTATTTTATATTGTAGGCAATGGTGATTAAGGATATTAAAAATATAAAATTTATTTAACAGCACATGCAAATCAGGAGGGCTCACATAAGTAATGGCATGTATGAGTTAGTTTTACAGGAAAACACAGGTTGGAATAAAATGAATAAAATACAAATTGCTTATTTAAAATACTTAGAATGTGTGTTTACATCGCAGCACGAAACGTCGCAATATTCAAAATAAGATAGTCAGTGAAATTGGGGCTAACCCTAAGTGACTTATTTATCTATGAAGATATCATCAAGCCATGTATTAGCAGTAGCCGTAACCCGAGTGGGCTCCTGCCCTAGCAAGATTAATGAGTTTATCCGCACGTTTATTCTGGTAATTTTATTAAAGGATCGACACTCAGATCTCTCGCTAAAAGAATGTTAGCACCTTGCATGTATTTTTTACAAAATACTGTCTAAAATACTTAAAAACTACTGAGGTCGCTTGTCAAGCGGCTATAAATAAATACATAGACATATTAATTATTTGCTTGTAGTGCTGCCGGGCTTGGCTTGACCTCAGTGATGTCCTGCCTTTCTGGAGAACTATGAAATGAGTTGATAGTTTGAGAATCCTGTTACACGATTTTGAGCGCAATTTAGTTAGTGTTCTGTTGGAGTTAGAATATCGGCAGAATAATAATTGCCCGCTAAACTTTCCACGTTATCTAAATAGTTATCCAAACTAGAACATTTTGATACAACAAATTGTTTATTGTTTTAATTTATGTCTATCGGTAAAGTATCTCTAGTAGATCTGGTTTGATTTACAAAAAAAGAGATGTTTGTTTTAAAAATGTCGTCGCCGCTGAAAACGAAAAATTTCAATTTTGACCTCTTTCGGCCAGAATTCGCGTTTAAGATAGTTTCTTTGCAATCACTAAGAACTGCCAGCTTAAACACATATTTTGAACCTTCTAGAAAAATTATCGTGAGGAAAGAAGGTTAATTTTGAAGATTTTTCCAGATGAAACGATTGGGAATATCGGATGGTATTGAAATGATCTGCAAATGTTGGCATTTTGAACAGAATCAGATCAATTATACCATCTCCAGGCAAGAACATTCTGAAAAAGGAGACATAATATGAATAATACCAGCTAAAGACGATCAAGTTTATATTTTCTATGATGCCAATGCAATACAACATTTAAGGTGAATGCATTCTTTAACGGCTTATGTAAAACCGTTACTTTATTCCGGCCTATAGACGTAATTTTCTAATAAATTTATTCAGAATTCGCATCAACTCATCAGCTTTGGCAACATACCACTATTAGGATATCTGGAAATAGTTAAATGGTGGCCTCCTCACCATGCGCCTCCAAACAAAACGTTAAGATTCCAACGGCTGAGATCCCCAACTCCTAACGTTTCTCTCCAGGCATTTCAACAAATTCCAATACAGTACAAACACTTTCAAGACCGCTAAATCCAAGAACATCAGGATCGGGTAAGAGTGCCTAGGCACTTAATCGCATCGAGATTTTGACGTTCAATTTTTTGATCATCGGGTTTGTATTTGTATTGTATTTGTACACGTAAGTGGGTCCAAATAGGACCCTCCACTGCGACCCTTGGTCTATTGTGGCTCACATCTGTGTTTTCCACTATGCCAGAGGCTCGATCCTTTTCAAGAAATCGAACAGCTTTCTGGGGTGGATAGTTTTCAAATCTGCAAGTGTGATTTGAGTATTTCCAAAGACTGTTTGTCTGGTTCTTTCCATTGCTGGACAGTGGCATATAACATGCTCCATTGTTTCTTCGTCCTCCAAGCACAAGCGGCATTCCGTTTCCTCGGAGAGCCCTATCTTGTTCATGTGGCTTCTTAGCCGACAGTGGCCAGTGTACATGCCAACTACAGCCTGTACCTGCTGCCGGCCAAGTTGAAGAAGCTGTCCGGTTCTCACTCCTGATGGCAGATTCACCGCCAACTTTGAATGAGTTAGGCCTGGTAACTCTCTCCATTTATCTACAAATTGATTTTGTGTCCACCTGGAGAGGGCTTCTTTAGCTGTGTTATAAGCTATTCCCAGTACTGGTTCTGGTCCTATGAACGCCGTTGCGGCCGCCTGCTTCGCAAGAGCATCAGCTTTTTCGTTGCCTTCATATCCTGTATGTCCAGGTATCCAGATCAATGTAAGTTTGTTTTCTCTCCCTAGTTTGGTGAGTAGTTCCTGGCAGTTCCATACTGTCTTGGATGAACAACGGCTAGAATCAAGAGCTTTTAGAGCTGCTTGACTGTCCGAGAAAATTTTGATTGACTTGCCTTTCCAGTTTCTATCGATGAGCCACTGTGCAGTCATATCAATGGCCTTAACTTCAGCCTGAAAAATGGTTGCATGTTTGCCTAGGGAACATTTAAGCTCAACCTTACCATTTTTATTCCATGCAGCGGCTCCCGTACCATCATTGGTCTTGGAGCCGTCAGTGAACCAACTATTCTCTGTTGTTCTCAGATTTTCAGAGTCCTTCGTCCATTCGTTCCTCTCTGGTAGGAGGACGTCATAGGCATGGTAATAGGTGGTTTTGGTAGGCATAACATCTGATGGTAGACCCAACACACTGTCCTGCTCATTGGCATTTTCCAGCCTGTTGGGCACCATGATGATCGCCTGCGGATTGTTGATCACCGCCTGTGTCAATCTATACGTCGCCCATCTAGCCTCCTTCTCCAGTACTATTTGAAGGGGTGGCAGATTTAGAAGACACTCAAGCGCTGCCGTGGGTGTAGTGCCGAAAGCGGCACTAATTGCCAGACACGCTTGTCTTTGTAAGGTAGATAATTTGATTCTCGCGGAGCTCTGTAAGCTCTTAGAGTACCAAGCTACTGCCCCATATGTTATCATTGGTCTTATGACCGCGATATAGAGCCAGTGCATTTGTTTGGGATGTATGCCCCATGTTTTGCCGCAAATGCGTCTGAAGGTCCATAATGACAGTTTCGCTTTTGCGGCAATTTTATCCAGATGCGGAATGCGCAGTTAAGTGTTTTATCTAAGGTAATTCCCAGATACTTCACTGTATTCGCAAATGGGATAGTTTCTCCTTTGAGTGAAGGTGGTCTTAGGTCTTCCAGCCTTTTCTTCCTTGTGAACGGTACTATAACTGTTTTGTGTGGGTTCACAGATAGTTGTTTCCTTTCACACCAGTCATAGACCACGGTCAGCACCTCTTGCAGATCCTCTGAAATAGTTCTTTGCACGTTGCTTCTTATCAGTATTACTAGATCATCCGCATATGCCTGCACCTCCACATCCCACAGCGAGAGGACCGCCAGCAGACCATCCATCAGGAGAGACCACAGAAGGGGCGACAAAACCCCGCCCTGCGGACATCCCCTAACAGCCCTGAATCTGTAGCTCTCCCCCTGTAGGGTTGTTGTGCCCACTCTGCAGTTTAACATACTTCCGATCCAGTTCCTTATTTGTGGTTCAACCCCTCTTTCAGCTTATGCTGTGTATAAGGAGTTTGGTAATGCATTATTGAATGCTCCTTCGATGTCTAAGAACACACCCATCGCGATAGTCTTGCTTTCTAACGCTTGTGTTATGTTCCCGACAAGGTTGTTTAGTGCTAGTTCTGTAGATTTGCCGGTCTGATACGCATATTGGTGAGCATTCAGTGGATACTCACCAAGTGCATCATTGGGTTTTCTTCGATGTTAATATGGATCATTTACACTAAAATCCTTCTGTAGTAGGAGTTGAGTTTATCCCATCCCATAAGATTTTGGACAAAGTGAACTATTAGTACAGAAGGATTTTGTTGGAAATGGTTGTAACAGTTCGATTTTGCCAATTTTAAAATTTCATTTATATGCCGCATTTAGGGAAAAATTATGCTGTATTTTGCACTCATTGGTTTATTAATTCTGAATTTAATAATTCGCTTGAAATTGCCTCTTTTCTCAATGTAAAATTAACTATATTTTAAGTATAGGTTAGCTATATATTTGTATTCTTAATCGATGTATGTACCTTATTATTAAGTTAACTTGGCTTGATTTGCATTATATTATCGTAATTCTGTTAGCTTGCAAATACACTGCATTTGACTTATTGAACCATAATTTAATTTCAGTTTGAATATTCTATTACCTTTTGAGAACCCTAGGTTGATGTTCCGGAGATCGTTTTTGGACCTCTGCTTTAAATATATTTCTCGTTTTGTACGGCCGACTAGTTTTTGTGTGGTTCATGCCAAATAATAGGAATGGGCTAGGTATCGCGCGTTTTTCATTCTCGATTTAGATTTTTGAAGGTTTATTATTTCTGTTAGAGCATTTCCTAGCCTTTCTGGAAGAATGTAATTTTAGCTCACTATTCGTGGCTTCCGCCGTCATTTATCACCATAATAAGCGAGAATTAAGGCGTTTATTTTCTTAGAATTATTCCTTGTATCGAATCACTCGTCAAGTTTTCAGCCCATTACTACTTGTGTCGCCGTATTTAATTTAAGGCAAATTGACGGTAGACGGAACGTTGGGGAGGTCTTTTCGAGTTTGCTCGCCTGGGGAACGTTTGCCAGTATAGCGAGAAACTGCACGTTTTAAGTATTGTGATATAATACAACCCTTTTTGGTAGGGGATTTGCTGTGTGGCTTCTGTTTGTGTTTTAACACGACCGATTTTTCGGGCTCTACAAGGTGTACTAGGTAAGCATTTTCTCTCGATTCCTTTTTCTGTGGCCTATGAAGCACTTGACCGCCATGTTGCTAAATTTTTTTTGTTTCCATTATTTATAGCGGCTTCCACGTTCGTCCCATAAGACCGAGACCGTCGAATCTCCTCTAATACACCCTCAAGTCCGAGTGAGGTAAATATCGCTACCATTTTTGCCTAAATTAATGAAATTGGCTGCTTATCTACCTTTTATTTTTTTGTGCACATAACGCAATTTGCTTTTCCCGTGTGTTATCTTATCTACTCCATTTTACCTGATCCGAATTTTTATTTTAATGCAACTTTAATTTTGATCATATGGGGAAGTTTATATATTCTTTTAGGGGTGATTCATATCTATCTTTTTATATTCAAGTTGCCGGAACCTTAATATCTCTTTTATTTGCTTTATTGCACTGTAAGTCCATGGGTTTTTTTTTGTCTGGGAAAATTTGTTTTATAAAGAAGATGTATTTATGCAAAGAGGGAGGGGGTCTATGATTTTTTATTAAAGTAAGGGGGTCTCTGATTTTTTTTATTAAAGTAAGGGGGTCTATGATTTTTATTAAAGTAAGGGGGCTTCATTTAATGCGTACTGGATTATTTCAGGGTTCTTCCCCTGGGCCAGAACTTCTTCTGCTGGGCCAGAAATTTATTTGAAGAACTGCAATTTTCTTCTGCTGGGCCAGAACTTCTTCTGCTAGGCCAGAACTTCTTCTGCTAGGCCAGAACTTCTTTTGCTGGGCCAGAATTTCTTCTGCTGGGCCAGAACTTCTTCTGCTGGGCAGAAGTTTACTTGACGAACCAATTTCTTCTGCTGCAACTTCTTCTGTGAAAGGCCGGAAGCAGGTCCACAACTTTTTTTTCTGGAAGGCTGACAAAGGGCCTTAACTTGTGGTTCCCGAACTAGAGGCTATCGACAGAGTTCGACGACGGGATTTGGGTATAAGTTTTGTGTCTTATGTTTACTCTTCGTTTGCTTTTATGGATATAAATCAAACATTGAATTGAGGTAGCTCATTGATTTTAATTAATTTAATTTACATTTATTCACTGGTTTATCGGACCAGTTAATCTAATTGCTTTGAGTTGTTTTCTCATTTTAAAAGTCAAGCGCCATTCTTTTCATTCATTAGTCGGCAGATATAACTGCTCTGAATTTTATCTTTTTATCATCTGAATCAAGCTAACCATAGTTTTAATCTGATCTGGTGCTTTTATTAACTTCTCAAGTTTTTTTTTTGGTCTAATCATTGTGTCCGCTCATTGCGGCCTATTATCACCATCAGTGCAGCTATTAGCGCACGCATACCTAGTTGTAAGAAGCTTAGTCTGCGTCAAGTGATCACTTTGATAAGTAGTGTTTAGTGCATTTATTGATAAGGCATATAGAACCGAGGTTTTCCAACTGAATTGGTCTCTGTACGTACAATCTTCATATTGTACTCTGTTTATTTTATTAATTACTTTACTAAGTCATTTAACATTCTTTTGTCTACTCAACCACATTTTTAATATAACCATTTTCTCCAGATAGATTGTTGCTGTGTTTGAAAAAAAAAAGATTTAGTAGCAAATATAGTGTCCATTAAATTTTTAGATCGTGTTTTCTTGATAGATTAAGTTGGTTGATTATAGTGCCATAATTATTCTCATTTTCTTGAAAGTTTGAAATTAAGTACTAAGAACCGGTTAATTTTATGAGCGAATCTAGCCACTCGGTACAACACCTGCCGAGCTTTTTCCGTTTAGCTGGCTAGAACGGGTGGTGTTCAAAAACCATTTTTGAACACGTCTTCAAATCTAACGATTTAATTTTTGTACAGTTTAACATTGCACGCCACTGTCCTCGCATTTCAAACAATTTAAAACCTTGGCGATACTACTAACGCTATCTCTTGTTTACCACGTTTATCCACTGCGTCGGCAGGCTAGAAAGCTAAAAGTTAAGCGTCCTCAAAAGGCCTTCGACCAATCATAGCGCTTCGCGCTTTATCCGGGCGGTATTACTAGCGCCATCTGTTGTAACCACCTTTACTCATCTGGAGCCGGTCGCGCATCCTAAACTCATCTGACCAATCATAGCGTTTCCCGCTATACCCCGGCGACCGAGTCGACCAATCACAGCGCATCCTACAGGATGGCCAGTTCACATGGTCATGTTAAGTTTTTACACAATATCTCTGTATTTACATTATTGCCCTTTCCATGCCCGAAGCGGAGCATCTTCTCCCACCAGAAGGGGCGGTAACAACTTCTTCAAGTTGCTCTAGTTCCCACGTTCTAGAATGTAGTATTGAGTAAGAAGTAGTCTCTTGAACCTCGACCATGTAAGTCGCAAAAGCGCACCCCCGTTTCTAGCCGGCTGGCGCGAGGCGCCATGCCGGCAAGTTTTCACGTTTTGAGACCTCATAATCTATCTAGTTCATTACTCAAGTGATATAGTGATATCCTGGCATAATCATCGTCACATCAAGCCTACAATAAGGTATTTATTGGCAAACTTAATGCCATTATTCTCCCGCCGAGCAATGGCGTCCCAATTGGTCTTATCCATGGGAGTTGTACAATCGAGCCCTGTCTCGAACCACACCGCACTCAATAGAGCCTAGTCTCTAAATCTCAAGTAAGTAAACGAATATGTTTGCAATCACATTCTCACAAAGCCTACAAAAAGGTATTTCTCGGCATCTCATTGCCATTATGGAGACCGACTGATCTCTAGTACTAAACCTACGAAAAGGTATATTTCGGCTTCTACTGCCATTATGCGTGCACCAATAAGCCCCATTCACAAGGCATTCATGTCATGCCAATATGCACTAACTGCATACCAGTCAAAACCACTACAATCCAGTCATTCCTATTTGCAAGAAATTGAACTACTTGTACATAGAAGCTAGCAATAGGCCTAGCAAGTGTTTTTCAAAGTGACTTTCCCCCAGTGTTAGAAGATAACCTCCTGAACATTGAACGTTTCTCGTCAATGGTGTCCATAGTGTACATATTAGCTTTTAGGTGGACTTTAAGGTAATACTAATCCTGTTATTATCGCTTGTATATTATTGTATTTTATATCAAAGCCAAATCAGCTAACATAGTTGATAAATAGCTGTTCCGCAGGAACTCTAACAGACATTTAACTGTATATAGTTTCAAGGTTATGTTTATAACCATATTTTAGCATAGTATTACAGCTGTTTACGCAATGCTTTAGTTTTTAAGAGTATTATTTATGTCATATTTTTCAAGGTCGAAATTTGCCTCGACTGATATTTTTCACATCGTAGCACTGACTACATACAATTATTCAGTGTTTATATTTTGTGTATTTATGAGCTTCTAGTTATTTTCAAGTAAAGTAACTTATTAAAATATTCATATAATGCTAAAGCTTTTTGTTTTATTTACAAAATGACTTTAGAACTAGCCCTATGGTAAATTTCAGTGCCTAAGAGCACACCTCTTTTGTTCAGAAAATCGACCAAGATCGACTCTGAAACAGGTGGCGCTCAAACGACCCCACGACAGGGGCCGGGCTTTGTAACGCGACTCTCCGGGGCTAGGTTCATTTTTTTTTTAATTAATTGGGAAAAAAAATCTGGGTTTATTCAGAAAAAAAAACGTGTTGCAGGGTTCATATTAATATTAAAGATAACCCGATGAACAAAAAAGTGACCCTTACAATTATATCTTAAAAATTCGTAAATATGATTGAATCGCTGCGTTGGATTCTCCAGCGCCGGATAAATAATTAAGATCTAAGGTTGGGGCCTGACTTAATTCTGGATTGTTTTTTCTTTACTTGAAACTTGCCATAGCATTAATATAAAATCGCTTTAATAAGTGTTAAATACGTAATTTTAAAGTGTCCAGGTAAATGGTTTGTATATTTTCTGCGCAAGACTAGGTGGTCACACTTACAGCGGTTGTAAATGCGTCTTACGGTGTCTTTTCTTAGCAGATGTCCAGAACCAAAATGATGGATTCTGTCTCCTTCACGCTCACATTAAATGTGAAAGAAGTATGTTTTTCATACACCGGATATAAGTCCGATAATTTATGAGAGTTTTTCTTACCCAAAGGAATTTTTATTAGAGTAACAGTGTCCGAGCAAAATTTTTTTTATGGCAGTGACACACACACTAAATGGAAATCCTATGGCACTCGACGAGCGCTGTGTGTGCGAAGATGTTGATTGACACGGTTCTTGAATAGCTGAAAGTTGTAATTTGGGGGAAACAGGTCTCCTGGAAGTGAATTCCACAGCGATGCAGTGCGCCACATGTCTGCCATGTTCCAAACTATTTCCAGATCTCCGGTCAATTCCCGGTCGCCGACGAGACGCGCAAGCAAGCAAGCAACATCATTTATTACGGGTAATTACATAGTTATATACAGCTATCCTAACCTAAGTATATGCGCGCCAAAGGACAGCGAACACCTGGCAGGCGCCTCTGAGGCCCCCCAGCATGCATCACTCACAGAAAGTGGGCCGTTGTTCTGCCTTAGCTGTATTTCTGCTAGTTGATAGGTACCGCTTCGATTAAACATAACTGATCCTACTTAGGCGCTGTGCCTTTCAGGAGTTTTGCATTAGGACATTACACACGGATGACAATAGAACTGATGACTTGTTTTTCGGGGGTGGGAAATGGTGAGGGGTAACAGCATGGTGAAAACAATAGGAAAAACCCCATTTCACGATTCTTTGGTTTCACACTACGTACACAGGACAATCACAACATTCATACACATAAAGGTAAAGGTGGGAAGCTAGTAATCTAGCCTCAGTGAGGTGAGATTTTTTGTAACTTAGTATCAGACATATTCCCGACTCGCTAAGCCATACTTCGTCTGCCGGAACAGGGAAGCATGGAGGCGACTCAAGAGCAGCATTTATATTGCCCGATTTATGTGACAAGTGAGCCTTTATAGCTCGGCCAGGTCCCTTAGCAAGCCCCGCCCACCACGCTTTTGGCGAAGTGGAGGGGGCCCGCCTTGGGCAGCCGTGTCACGCTGATTTCGGATGGACTTCTGCGCTCCTGGTATTTGTCAGTTTCTTGACAACACTAGGATAGCGGGAGGGGTTAAGTGGGAATGGGTTTTAGGGGATGACGGATGACAGGGAAGTCCATTATTATGGTGGCCGTGGCTCCAGAAAGAAGATTGAGGTTTTGCGATGTATGGGGCCATGCTTGGGTCTGATGACCGAATCGCGCCTTAAGTCTGCAATATGGGCAGTCCTCGGCGAGCCCCGTATTCCAGAGGTATAAAACTTGCACGCCATTTTATCGATATATTCGTTGATATAATCTATTTCAGCCCAGGCGTGCAAGTCCCGGATCCTGGTATACAGGCTCGCCGATAATACAGCCCTTAAATGCCTGTTTTGCAGGACTTGCAGTTTCTTAAGGTGCGTGTCGGCCACCGAGCACCAAACGGGTGCCCCATACGTCAAGTATGGCCTAATAATGGACTTATATAAGGTGAGTTTATTTTTAGGGCTGAGACAGGAACCATTTCTGATTAGAGGCTTCAACTTCTGCAACACTTCCCTGTTCTTTACATGCACATGTGTTATGTCCTTGCTGAAGTTGAGATTCGAATCAAAAATGATTCCAAGGTACTTGACGGACAGTTTAGGATGGATGGAGATGTTATTGATAAGAATGGGGGCGGATTCAATGTTTTTAAGTTTCCTGGCAAATACGGCCAACTCTGCTTTGGTAGGGTTGAGCCGTATTTTCCATTCGTCGTAAAATTGAGTTATTCGCTCCATGTGAGCGCTGAGGCTGTTAGTTGCCTGCTGCGCAGTGTTGGAGTGAAAGTAGAGGGCTGTGTCGTCCGCGTACAATGCTAGGGACGTTTCAGGGTGGGAAGGAAGATCTGCTATGTAATAATTGAATAGCTGTGGGGATAGTACCGTTCCCTGAGGTAACCCCGCCTTGATTTCTCTCCGGGGGCGTTGAGTGGGAGGGCGCTTTTCCTGGGGCAGTGGTTGGGGTTGCAAGCTTGGTTTTGTACCGCGGCCTTGGTCCAGTCGACTTTGCCCCTGCCAGGCCGGCGTGGCGGGCAAGGGTGCTGGAACGAAGTTTCTAGGGGTTGGTTTATTCGCTGTCGTTGCCTGCAGCTGGTTTAGTTTGAACAGGTACACCGGGCAATCAGGGTTAATTGCCCGGTGTGGGCCTCCACAATTAGCACATTTAACTAAGTCCGAGGTACAGGACGTTATCTCGTGTCCCTGGCCACATTTCGAGCATCTGTAGTCCCTTCTACAGTAAGTCATTGAATGACCGTGGCCCTGACATCGGCGGCACTGCATAATGGGCTTAGTGCTTCGCCGATTTTCCCAAGTAACCTTGATATCCACTAAGGTCTTAATATCCTGTTGGACTTTCCTCAGGGTCACGATAGCATCCAGGACCACTAGGTATAGCGGGTCTTGAGTCTTTTTCATTTTCAAAGACGTCTTTTGCATTGTATTCATACTCTTCTAGTAGTTTTCTTTAATTTCGGCGATTGGGATATCCCCATCCAACCCTCTGAGGACGAAAGCCCTGGTTTTTTAGTCTACGAGTGATATTTTAAGTTTTCACTGTCGCAATTCCGCTTGAATACCTGCCAGTCTTTTTCACTTTCTAGGTAAATTATGGTACTATTCTTTGCGTACTTTATAGAAAATTTGGTGATATGCATTCTTTGCATATCATCCTGCAGTTTCTTGTGACTATTAATCTTGCCCTGCAGTACAATAGGTGGTGGTGGGCCTGGTTTTGTCTTAATAGACACTTGTGCTTTCTTCTTAAGCCTAGCACTGGTTCGGTTTGTCTTTCTAACCATGTCGGGGTTAGAAATTGCGCTGCTGTCATCATCAATGTCGGATTGAGTTGCCCTGTAGGCACCGAGGCCCCTCCAAAGTCCAGGTTGACAATTCTGATATTGTTCCTTAACCCTATAGTTTTGTAGGGTGTTTTAAAAGGTTCGGTTTCGTTTCTCGTTATTAGGGTCGCAGAATTGTCTGTCGATTTGTCGCTCGTTATGGTGGCTTCGAAGGGGCTATTTGCAGGTCTTTTCCTGTTTTCCTCATTCATAGAGTCCATGTCTGATGGATCCTCTTTTTTAGTTTTCTTTGTGAGGGTTCTGCCCGTATCTATTTTTGATTTTATGTCCTTTTTTTGCGAGGGAGGATAATGGCACAGCTTATTCAATAACCAGCTACTCATCTTGCGGCGGCATCCTTTGATTTGGGAAAGTCAAGTGAAAATTTTAGAAGGGGGCCATGAGTTAATATTTTTCTAAACGTCTGGGCATCCGAATAAAACTTTTGACAGTTCGTTTAATTTAAAATACGATGTTTTATCGTCTAAAATCCGTTTGAAAACGATTTTAAATGGCAAAATTTTATGAAAATCCGAAATTTCCGGTCGTTTTAGGGCAATAGCCGTAGTTTCGGGCGAATTTGTCGTGGATTTTGAAGGGAATATTCATTTTAAATTGAGTTCGCTTCGTGTCATTACATTGCCTGAAAAATCACGAGACCGTGAAACTGAACCGCTAAGGGCACTGTCAGGATGCGTAGTGCCCGACACTCCAACTTTCCGATTTCGATAGAGATGAATAGCTGGTTATTGAATAAGCTGTGATAATGGCTTAAGTTAATGTAAAGCTTTCAGGTGGTCAATAGCCATATTTAACTGCGGTATTAAGGCTGCAGTGTTTTTGCCGCGCAGGTCTCTTCTGAATGGAATCCAGCTGCTTTAGAATGTGCTTTGGTGCGGCCCCAAGATGTGTGAGCAATATTTTAAGCACGGTCTTATTTGCGCTTTGTAGAGCAAGAGCAGCTGCTGCGGTGTATACAATTTTTGTTACGAAATAGCGCACCAAACTTCTGCGAGGTTGATTTTGCGATGCTAGCAACGTAGTCATGCCAGGACATATTGCTGTTTGACCGAGACACCCTGGAGTCCGATTGACGAGGACGAAGGAATGGTCGATCCTGTCATAATGATGTCAGGGCCCGCCGTATTGGCCGTCTTGGTAAACGTAGCTGCTTGGGTCTTCGCTGCATTGATCTGGACCAAATTTCTGTCGCTCCAAGTTTGAGCTTTCTCCAGATCTTAAATAATTGCTGTATTCTGCTCCTGTATGCGGTGATAAGTTTCAGTCGCTGGTAATCTATCTTTGATCTAAATTTGGAGATAGAGCTACTGTCATCTGCAAAATTTTAAACAGGATTATTCGTTTCGGTTAGTAGGTCATTAATATAGATGAAGAACAGAGTTGGTGAAAGTATTTCGCCCTGAGGCACGCCCGCGTTAATGGTGAATGTGTCTGAGATGTGTACATCAACTGCAACGTGCAGAGATCGGTACTTAAAGAAACTGGCAAATCAGCTGTAGAGAGAGGCTGGCAGTCCGAAGGACGGCAGTTTGTTGAGTAATACGTCATGTCAAACTCTGTCAAATGCCTTCGAAATATCCAACAATCGCTCGAGACTCTCCATAGTTCTGAATTGCCCCACTCCATATATGAATGACATAGGTCAATATATCTCCTGTCGATCTTTCTTCGCGAAAGCCATATTGATTATCGCTGATTATTCTGTGGTTCTCGAGGTAATTAAGTAGTTGCTGATTGACTCACGTTCCATGACTTTGGAGACTATTGGAAGCAAGGCAATTGGGCGATAGTTTGAGGGAGTGGTTTTATTGCCTTTTTTGGAATAGGTTGCACTCGAGTGACATTCCAAGAAGATGGATATATCCCTTTTTGGTAAGACAGAGAAAAAATTCTGGAAAAAAGGAGTGTTAGTTCGTTGGCGCAGTTCTTTAACACGATGGCAGGTATTTCGTCCGGTCCTGATGCCTTTTGCGTATCTAGTTCTTTAAGGATTTTACGAATATCGCGGTGATGAAACTTGACTTCTGTCATGGTAGTGTTGATGTTCGATATGGTGGGGAGAGCCTTACCATGAGAACGTCTAGGGTAGAGTGCGATGAAAACATTTTGGCGAGAATGTTTGCTTTTTCCTTGGCTGTAGTCGCCCTGATGTCACGTTCGTCTGTTAAAGGTGGTAGAGAAGTTTTTGTAAAGTTATTACTTACTGCCTTTGCTGCCGAGCAGAAATTCCTGGAGCCACTAGGGCTTTACAAAAGTTTATTCCCAATCCTTTGGTTGTGTTTGTCCTTAGTTTCGTCGATCACATGTTTGCAATCGTTTCTCGTTTCGACATAATAATGTAGTACTTGTAGGCTTGCTGTTTCCTATCTACAGCTCTTTCGCATCTCCTCTTGAACCAGAGCTTTCCGTTTGACGGTACCTTGATGGAATTTGAGATGTATGCTCCCATTCCTGAGGAGATTACTTGCGTAATCTCTTCGCAGCAGACTGACGAGTCATCAAATTACTTACTAAAATCAATGTAGATATCGTCCACCTGAACGTTATTTTTTATATGTTCTTGGATGTATATAAATAAGTTGGTTTCAAGTGATCGCCTATAATTAAATTCATGTTTGCTCAGTTTCTAGAATATTGTTGATTAAATTGAAAATGTGATCATATACTTATCGTTCTAACAATTTTACTACAATGGCCAACTTGCTAAATGGTGGGTAATTTTTCACATATTTCTATCCCCTTCATTAAATATAGGGAAAACCACGGTGGTTTTCTATCTTGCTGGAAACCCTTCAATGCTAAGCGAATGATTATAAATCAGTTTCAGTGGTATCGAAATTGCATTGGCAGTTTTTTTGAGAAATAATGCGGGTAGTATATCGGGACCTGGTGTTTTTTTTTGGAATCCAGATCTCTAAGTATGCACGATTTTCTGAAAATTACAATTATTTGATAAACAAAAAATGAAGAGTGATTAAAGACAAATCTTCTCGGCTCAAAAACACTTAAAAAATAAGATCCAAACAGGTTACTAATATTCCTGTCAGTTTCAGCTACAATGTCTTTCCAATATATTTCGTTAGAAATTTTACCGACATTTTGCCTCTCGACATATCTAAAATTACAAAATCTATTACTAGATAGGCCACCCTTTACAGACTCAACATAGCCTTTGCAATCAGACTCAATGAGTGTTTTAGAATGGGTTCTAAAAATTTTAGATAAACTGTAATCATTTGGATTTTTTATATTGCTTCCACTGTTTGTGAACCGCAAATCAACATAAAAGAACAGGCAACTTTGCAAGCTGAGAGCACATTACTTATTTCTTACCGCTATGAATATTCCTACACTATCTGACATTTTGCTGCCTGTATTTTCGCGATCTCTACAAAAAATCAACCAAAGATTCGTTATATATAAAATGCCCGTTGTTTACATATGAATTTTGCTTAAAATTGTATAACATTATTTTTATTGCAAGGACATTTTGTATAAAACATTAAGAGCCATTGAGGAAAGACGATGCAACAAAAGACTTATCCGGCCAGTAGGATCGGCTAGGAATTTTAAGACAAGTTCACATTCTCGGTGTTTATAACGTGACTGATCCTTTCTCTTTCGGTGTTACCATTCTGTACCAAAAAATGTATTATTTTGTTCTTGGAGTATTTCACTGATGTGTTTTAATAAAAGCTTGGTTTGGGTTTGGCAAATGCTCGCTAATCTAACATTTGTTAGGAACACCAGGAATTCTAAAACTTTTCCAATCGTCAGCTTTCGGCCTTGGCAGCGCCGCCGCCACAAAAGCATCCGTATAGAGTTTAGAACTAAATTTAATTATAATATTTTGAGCTTATTTTCAAGCAGAGTTGCAACATTTTACCTAGTAGGTTGGCCTGATTGTTGAAACTCAATTTTCCGATATTAGCAGCAACCGAGATCAACGTCTCCTTATTTTTCTCAGGAACATCCTGGACCTCAATATTATTTGACTGCTCGAAATACTGCAACTTTTGGCCAATTCCTTTAACTTCTAATTTTAATTTATCATATTCAGCTTTTAGGGCCTTCGTTGCTTTAAAGTATTTATTAATGCTGAACAACTCGGCTTCAAAATCGGAGATGTTAATAGAATATAAATCCACAGACTGCCGCAATAGTTGCATCTCTCACTGAATTCAAAACGTCCGATGTGGAATCGGCAGTGGTCACTGTATCGAGATCCGTCGATACGTCGAAGTCCGGTTCCAAAACAGATTTAGTGCGGGTCTGCCCTCGTAATACAGGTCGATCGTATGCCGGGTAAATTGCCTATCGTGATCTCCTGAATTTTTAATATATCGGAGCACGTATTATTACATATCCACAAAAAGCAGAATGTCATTTCCATTGATACGTATTCTTTAAGCGTTCAGTCACTTTTTCATTATTTTTTTAACAATAAAACCTCGGATATTTGGGATTTTGTTTTAACAAATTAATATAG